>CAHIKZ030001200.1:850000-917500 GCA_903632075.3 Acanthosepion pharaonis
ATCGATGTACTGGACACTCAGTATTTAGGATTTATATGTAGTTGTTCGATCAGACATTGCTCGCTCCCACATCTACTTTCAAATTAGTCGGCTTAGAATTCGTGCCCATGGTACGTTCATTGCCTCCTATCTCCACTTCGTCTACTGTATTTAGGGCTTTACTATGATGGAGAGCAGACAGCGACCCGTACAATGCCCTACACGCAAGCCGCTAGTGGCGCACTGGCAGGCCGGTGATAGCAACGTCTCCGGTCCTCTGGGTGCTAGCCACCGGCGGGCCACTACTGGGCAACTAGAGGTCCGCAAGTGGTAACAACTGCCAAGAAGAAGAACACGCCGGCGGTCCGACAGCGGGCCACCGACAGAAAACGCTAATGGCATGCACCCAATGGTATGCCACCCAGAGACAGAGTGCTGGATTGCGTGTAGGGTGACTCGTTGCAGCCCACATTCATCGAAGTTATGGCTAACATGAATGAGAATTAGTTCCGGTTCACACTCCTCTCTGGTTTTTTGAAAAAGAGTTGAGGTTTATTACTTGTTTCCTGTTTAGGATTCGATTTTATCTCAATATCTTTTACTCGCAGAAGTCCCTTGCGTCTTAGAGGCATTATCTCCTTCCTTGGGATCTCTATCTATAAAAGGCAGGATGTGTGTGTGTGTGTGTGTGTGTGTGTGTGTGTGTGTGTGAGTGTGTGTGTGTGTGTGTGTGTGTAATGAATGCACGGCCGCAATTTTCGACGGATTTCCACCAAAATTTACATGCACATGCACCAGGTTAGCAGGAAGGCCAAGACCGACATTGCATTTCGCAACTCACATAGTTAGTGGAAATAATCGATTTTTTCATGCTTCTACGGCAGTTTTCATTTACTTTGCAGCCATTTTCTACTGGACAGAATAGAATAGGCAGGAAGATTCTATTGGCCAGCGTGAGAGCCAATAGCTGACTGACACGAATATTAACTAGCATGTTAGCATGCAAAAAAAAAAATGCGATAGATGCATTCGTCACAAGTGGGAAAAATTTAAATCTGCATGGCACTTTACTCCAATTCGTTCATTCGCTTGCTTAAACTCAACCTTGATTCTGATTCCGCAGAACTGGGTTGGCTGTTAAAAAATATTTGTTGTTAACATTCTTTTTTCATTCGGTTTTTCCAGTTACGAGTCCTTTTTTAAAGCTGATCGTTTTGAGTTCATTTTGTTTAGTTCTTTTTTCGTAACAGATTTAATGTTTAGTATAGAGCTCAGAAAAAATTCGCAGTGTGAGATAGACAAGAAGTAAGGCATGTAGCAACATCAACACGGCAAAGGGCACTCCTTTAAAGGCAAGGCAAAATATTTTAAGTCAAGTGATAGCGATTGCTGTATGAGTCGTACGATTTTTGAATCAAGCACGGGCAACGCCGGGCCATGCTGCTAGTGAAATGATAAAAGAAATAGAAATGGGATATGCAATTGTTCTGAGCCTGCAGCGAAGCCATCTTTGAGATCATGCGCGGTTTTATTGAATCATCATTTTCTTTTTTTGTTTGCTTTGTGGAAGTTGAACATTTGTACAAATTTAATTTGAAAATATAATTTTTCTATCCAATATCTTTTCCTTTATATTATAATTTGTTCTTAATTGAATGGGGCATAGAAATCGTACTTTATGATGAGAATAGGGATGCTTAATTAATTACTTTAATTAAGAAATTAATAGCAATTAGGTTGATTAATTTGATGAATTGAAAATATAGAATGTGATAGAAATATTCTTAATTCATCACCAGGAAAAAATGAAACAGATGTGCAGATAAAGGCAAGAACCATTAAGAAGCCTCTCACATAGATAGATAGATAGATAGATAGATAGATAGATAGATAGATAGATAGATAGATGTGAACAGAATGAGATAGATAAATAGATAGATATGAACAAACTGAGATAGATATGAACAGACTGAGATAGATAGATAGTAGATAGATAATAGATAGATTTATAAATAGATAGATATAAACAGACACAGATAGATAGATAGATAGATAGATATGAACAGAATGAGATAGATAGATAGATAGATAGATAGATAGATATAAACAGACACAGATAGATAGATAGATAGATAGATAGATAGATAGATAGATAGATATGAAAAGACTGAGATAGATAGATAGATAGATAGATAGATAGATAGATAGATAGATAGATAGATAGATAGATATGCACAGACTGAGATAGATAGATAGATAGATAGATAGATAGATAGATAGATAGATAGATAGATATGGACTGGCTGGGATAGATAGATAGATAGATAGATAGATAGATAGATAGATAGATAGATATGAACTAGACTGAGATAGATAGATAGATAGATAGATAGATAGATAGATAGATAGATAGAGATACGAAAAGCAGAAGTAAGCAAAAACAGAAATTTGTCGGGTTTGACTAAATGAGGAAATTTAATTAGATTTGTGTTTTTCCGGTTTTATTTGATAAATTGAAAATCGTTATTTTTGGTTTACTTTTATTCCGTTCAACTTGCTGATTGTTTTTTTTTTTTTTTCTTTTTTTCTTCTTCTTGTTGCCTTTCAATATAATTGGTCATGTTGAAGGACATGACTTTATAAGTTGTCCCAACGTGAAAATGTTCGGGTGTTATCCACAAAGCTGATGTTTGACGGAAGCCAGTTTTCTTTCTGTATTCGCGACATTTTTTTTTTTTAAACTTTTTAAACTTTTCTTCTCTTCATCGTCTTTAGATTTTTGTCTTTTTTTGTTTATAGTTTTTTTTTTACTTTCTTATTGTTCCATCATCCATTTGCACAAACCTATTAAATATGTCACGCATTGCTTTCTCCTGTCCCCCTTTCTCTTTATCCGTCTTGGGAGTATTAGATTTTCTAAGCTTTCATCACTCAGTACGTTTCCAAGAAATTTCAGCTGCCTCTTCTTGATGTTAAGTATAGGGTGATCCCAAAAAACGGGAAATTTTGAAGTGCGTATTACCAGACATGAGCAAGTGGCAACACTGCGAGACAGTGATCTTGAGCAAGTAAATATTTCGCCATTTAGAATTCAAGATGAAATTCAGAATGTCCCAGCTGAGATGTTGCAGCAGTCAATGAGGAATCTCAACAGCGGATTTCAAGAATGCATTCGTACAGGAGGACGCCATCTACAGGACGTAATTTTAAAAAAATGAAAATTCCATCATTGTTTCTTAAATGGCATGTTTTAAGGTTTCAATTACTATGAATAAAATATTTTTCCTCCATCAATCTTGATTTTATTGGATTGTTAAAAAGTTCCCGTTGTTTTGGGTCACCCTGTATAAGTTTCCTCTTTGTTTCCATTCTATCCAAAACCTCGTGACTGATTTCATTTTTTTTTTTTAGCTCTGGTGAACATTTCTGCACATTGAAAATTTGTGTAAGTATTCGTCTTTCTCTTATTTGAATAGGTAAAAGAATTAGCTCTCTGGGCCTCTCAAGTAAGTAACTCAATCCTTATCTTATCCTTACCTACTATCTCTACCCTTTATAAGAACCATATCAGGCCGAAAATGGAGTAATGTTACCATATTTCCGCGGGAGCTGCCCGGTTCACATCTTCATTGATAGAGTTCAAAAACGCCTCCGTGTCCTTGTTGCAGAACGATTTTCCGCACTCCAATCTCTCTCTCACAGGCAATATGTGGTGAGTGTCTCACTGACCTATCGCTACTTCCATGGAAAGTGCTCGGACGAACTACATTCCTTGGTTCTGCAACGTTTAACCTTCACGGCTAAGATCCTACATGCCGCTTACATAGTAGCAAGCCACCCACATTCCCTCCGTATTCGGCGGGAAGTAAGTTCCACTCAAACAGCATCTACCCGCGAACCGCTACCCTGTGGAACAGACTCCTAAGATGATGTTTCACCGATTGATACAATCTTAACCTGTTCATGTCTACAGAGTAGGTAAGTCTAGGTTAGAGTTAACCGTTATCTTTACCTCCTATCCATACAAACTACCCCTTAACGTAACCCTCTACCTTGAGTGGCTCCAATGCCTTGTATAGGGTGAAACTTACTGTAAAAAATAAACAAATAAGCTAACTCTATTTCTGTCTATATTTCTGAGTTGAGGCATCATGTTCATTATTTACATTATTCGGACTATTGTCCTCATCTTCGTTATCCTTCAGTGTCTGTCTATATCTCTGCCGAAACGTTGTGATAAACATGGCGACAAGATGAAGACAATAGTCCGAATAATGTAAATAGTAAGCTAACTCTATGTTTTACAGGTTAAACTAGGCGGTTGAAACAGTCATTTCATTAGTTTATAGGATTTGGACAAGATAGATTGGAATCAACTTGTGTTTATATCCAAGTACAAACATGCGCCGTGTGTGTCTATGCCTCAGTGAGTTTATTCAATGAATTAATGTGAATTCGCGTTAAAGAATGGCCTTGAATTAAAACATAAAGTGAAATAAAATCGTTTCCAAATATCGTCAAGCGAAAGTGAAAAATCGAAAGGGAAAATCTTTTCAGAAAGGCATGCCAAAGAATGTGGCAGGTTTTGTCTTGTGATGACAAAGAAAAAAAATAACAAAGAAAAAGAAAAAAAACAAAAAAAAAAAAAAACGAGACGAAGACTGCCAGAGTAAAAGAAAACAGCAAGGGGATTAGATTAAGACTTTTATCATTTTTTTTTTTCAAGAAAGCGAAAAAAAAAAAAAAATTAAAAAAAAGACATTAATGGAGCGTAAGAAAAGCGAAGATGTAAAAATGATGGAAGAAGAATACAGAGGAATAATATAAAAGATCTGAAGAAGAGGATAAGAAGAAGGGGGAAGTGAAGAAGAAGAAGAAGAAAAAGGACGAGGGTAAGAAGAAGGAGGAAGAGGAGGAAGTGAAGAAGAAAAAGAAGAAGAAGAAGAAGAAAAGAACGACGGTAAGAAGAAGGGGGAAGAGGAGGAAGTGAAGAAGAAGAAGAAAAAAGACGAGGTTAAGAAGAAGGGGGAAGAGGAGGGAATGAAGAAGAATAAGAAGAAGAAGAAGAAGAAGAAGAATGGGGATAAGAAGAAGGACGAGGTCAAGAAGAAGGGGGAAGAGGAGGAAGTGAAGAAGAAGAAGAAGAAAAAAAAGGACGAGAGTAAGAAGAAGGGGGAAGAAGAGGAAATGAAGAAGAAGAAGAAGAAGAAGAAGAATGGGGATAAGAAGAAGGACGAGGTGAAGAAGAAGGGGGAAGAGAAGAAGAAGAAGAAGAAGAAGAAGAAGAAGAATGGGGATAAGAAGAAGGACGAGGTGAAGAAGAAGGGGGAAGAGAAGAAGAAGAATAATGGGGATAAAAAGAAGGACGAGGTGAAGAAGAAGGGGGAAGAGAAGAAGAAGAATAATGGGGATAAAAAGAAGGACGAGGTGAATAAGAAGGGGAAGAAGAAAAAAAGAAGAAGAAGAAGAAGAAGAAGAAGAAGAAAAAGAAAAGGACGAGGGTAAGAAGAAGGGGGAAGAGGAGGAAATGAAGAAGAAGAAGAAGAAGAAGAAGAAGAAGAAGAATGGGGATAAGAAGAAGGACGAGGTGAAGAAGAAGGGGGAAGAGAAGAAGAAGAAGAAGAAGAAGAAGAAGAATGGGGATAAGAAGAAGGACGAGGTGAAGAAGAAGGAGAAGAAGAAGAAGAAGAAGAAGAAGAAGAAGAAGAAGAAGAATGGGATAAGAAGAAGGACGAGGTGAAGAAGAAGAAGAAGAAGAAGAAGAAGAAAAAGGACGAGGGTAAGAAGAAGGGGGAAGAGGAGGAAATGAAGAAGAAGAAGAAGAAGAAGAAGAAGAAGAATGGGGATAAGAAGAAGGACGAGGTGAAGAAGAAGAAGGAAGAGAAGAAGAAGAAGAAGAAGAAGACGAAGAAGAAGAAGAAGAATGGGGATAAGAAGAAGTACGAGGTGAAGAAGAAGGGAGAAGAAGAAGAAGAATAAGAAGAAGAAGAAGAAAAAGGACGAGGGTAAGAAGAAGGGGGAAGAGGAGGAAATGAAGAAGAAGAAGAAGAAGATGAATGGGGATAAGAAGAAGGACGAGGTGAAGAAGAAGGGGGAAGAGAAGAAGAAGAAGAAGAAGAAGAAGAAGAAGAAGAAGAAGAATGGGGATAAGAAGAAGGACGAGGTGAAGAAGAAGGGGAAGAGAAGAAGAAGAAGAAGAAGGAGAAGAAGAAGAAGAAGAAGAAGAAGGACGAGGGTAAGAAGAAGGGGGAAGAAGAGGAAATGAAGAAGAAGAAGAAGAAGAAGAAGAAGAATGGGGATAAAAAGAAGGACGAGGTGAAGAAGAAGGGGGAAGAAGAAGAAGAAGAAGAAGAAGAAGAAGAAGAAGAAGAAGAAGAAAAAGGACGAGGGTAAGAAGAAGGGGGAAGAGGAGGAAATGAAGAAGAAGAAGAAGAAGAATGGGGATAAGAAGAAGGACGAGGAAGAAGAAGGGGAAGAAGGGAAGAAGAAGAAGAAGAAGAAGAAGAAGAAGAAGAAGAAGAAGAAGGACGAGGTGAAGAAGAAGGGTGAAGAGGAGGAAATGAAGAAGAAGAAGAAGAAGAAGAAGAAGAAGAAGAAGAAGGACGAGGGTAAGAAGAAGGGGGAAGTGGAGGAAATGTAGAAGAAGAAGAAGAAGAAGAAGAAGAATGGGGATAAGAAGAAGGACGAGGTGAAGAAGAAGGGGGAAGAGGATGAAGTGAAGGAGAATTAGAAAAAGAAGGGTAAGAATAGAAGAAAAAGAAAAAGATGTAGAATGAGAAGTAGACGAAAACGGAAGGAGGAGGGTGAAGAGGAATAAGAAGGAGACGAAGAAGTGACAAAGATCTAGAAGAAGAAAAGGAGCAAGAGAAGCATAAGTATGCGGAGAATAAGAAGGAGAGGGTGAAGAGGAAGAAGAAATAGAAGAAGAAGAAAAAAGGTGGAAGGAGGAGGAGGTGAAGAAATTTAGAATCAGAAAGAGAAGAAGAAGAAAAGGAGAGGAAGAAGTGAAATAGAATTAGACGTCTTTGTATGTCTGCTTAAATGACGTTGTTTATTACTCTTTATATTTTCCTTCTTTTGAATTGAAAATGGGGCAATGCAAAGATAGTGTTTCTTTTATATGCCTCGTCAATTCAAGACATGGGCGATCATGGCTCTCCAAAACATCCTATCCCTTTTGGGCCATAGCCGTTTTTCTCCATTTACTAAGGTTACCGCTCCCAGTTTCACCATTCATTCACACAAGATCGTCAGTTTGATGGCTCGCGGCCTTATCGTATATCTGCTTTTTCCTAAATACGCCTTTCTCATTATGGGTCAAAAGAATTTCAGTTCTCGCTTTCTTATTCTGAGAATAAATGTCTTTTTTTGTTGTCATTTTCTTTAAGACTTCCTCGCTGCATACTCGTCACGTCCACGGAATTCTCAGCATCCTTCTGTAGAAGCACATTTCTGCCGAAGAGATTGTCCAGTATTCACTGCCATATAAGATTATGGATATCCCGAAGTCTTAGAGAGGATACAAACAAGGAGGAAGCTTATGTTTAACATAAGGAAGACTCAGATGAAATTTCTGGGTCACATGATGAGAAGGGAGGGCCTGGAGAATCTGAGACTCACGGGACGAATAGAGGGGAAAAGAGACAGGGGAAATCAGTGCATGACAGACGTGGCGGGCTTGGGCAGGTGGATGGCGGAGCGTGGTCTGGGGGAGTTGGCAGAAACACAAAACCTGTTGAGAGCCACAAGGGATAGTGGGAAGTGGAAGGCCATGACCGCCTACGTCTTGAAAGGACATGGCATATAAAAAGAAAAGAATCAAGACAGCTATTGTGGATCTTGAGTTGCTTCTAAGTACTATTTCGCTTTCAATCGAATATCAGGAGAGGAAAGACACAAAAGCCAAGAATGTTAAAAGAAATGAAAAAAAGCGTAAAGAAGCCAATAAAAATAAAGAAATGCAGAAAATCGTGCGCTGTTATTCGAGGAAAAAGGAGAGCTGTATTCCAAAGACGAATAAACAAGTAAGAACGAACTGATCTTGTTTGGATACCGGGATGAGATCAACTTGAAATCCTCAGGTGGTTCTCACCATGACAGGTAATTCAATGATGTACAACAACTCGAATGTTGGGATAATAACAACCAAGGCAAGGACACCCGTCTGAGTAAATAAATACATAATAATAATTTTACTAATTACAGTATTTCATAATACAAAAATAATTACGCATCTAAATATTTCAAGACTTAGAGATACATCACGTTCAAACCCTCCTTCCATACGACCACCGAAGTTAAGCAACGTCGAGCAATGTCATTACCAAGATAGGTGACTGGGAATAGAAAGTACCGTAAGCTTAGATGTGCATGTGATGTAATGAATAATATATCGGGATTGTTAATCGGAGAGCCGGGTTCAAATTCCCTTTAGATTTATTATATTCCCTTACGCGTAAATATCCTTGGGAAAGGCGTGAATTCATCTGTTCACGCACCAGCTAGGAGTTAATTATTAATACCTGTATCATTAAACTATTAATAACTGAAAAAAAAGGAAAATTCATACAATCTAAAAATCACGTTTGATCTCTTGGCTGCGATATGTATTTCCGGTTCTACTTAAATAGACTGGTTCACTCATAAGAAAAAAAAGATGTTAATATCTCTATCTATAAAAGGCAGGATGTGTGTGTGTGTGTGTGTGTGTGTGTGTGTGTGTGTGTGTGTGTGTGTGTGTGTGTGTGTGTGTGTGTGTGTGTCTGTGTCTGTAACGAATGCACGGCTGCAATTTTCGACGGCTTTGCACCAAAATTTACATGCACATGCCCCAAGTTAGCAGAAAGGCCAAGACCGGGTTTGCATTTCCCAACTCCCATCGATATTGGAAATAATCGATTTTTTTTCATGCTTTTACGGCAGTTTTCATGTAATTAGCGGCCATTTTCTACTGGCCAGAGTGAGAGCCTATAGATGGCTGCCACGAATAGGCAGGAAGATTCTATTGGCCAGCGTGAGAGCCAACAGCTGACTGACACGAATGTTAACTAGCATGATAGCATGCAAAAGAATCGATAGCTGCATTCGTCACAAGTGAGAAAAATTTAAATCCGCATGGCACTTTACTCCAATTGGCTCATTCGCTTGCTTAAACTCAACGTTGATTCTGATTCCGCAGAACTGGTTTGGGTGTGAAAAACTATTTGTTGTTAACATTCTTTTTTCATTCGGTTTTTCCAGTTATGAGTCCTTTAAAGCTGATCGTTTTGAGTTCATTTTGTTTAGTTCTTTTTTCGTAACAGATTTAATGTTTAGTATAAAGCTTAGAAAAAATTCGCAGTATGAGATAGGCAAGAAGTAAGGCATGTAGCAACATCAGCACGGCAGGGCATTCCTTTAAAGGCAAGGAATGGCAAAAATATTTTAAATCATGTGATAGCGATTGCTGTATGAGTCGTACGATTTTTGAATCAAGCACAGGCAACGCCGGGCCATGCTGCTAGTCTTAGGATAAAACATTTTTCTAGTTTAGCATTCTTTAGATCTTCCTTAGACTGCAACACTTGTCAGAATAAAAAATCTCCCTGGGAATGACGATAAACTATATCCGGGAGCAAGGCCTCTGTTCAGAAGATTTTTACATTTTATTTGCTGTTGTTCCTAGGTCCACCTTGACCCGGGGTGGTAATACCTGTTAGGGTCCGAGCTTTCAACAAACACTTAACCCCAAAAGTAAGGTCAAAACACTGTGAAAGTATAAAAATACATCTTTATATTAAAAATATCAGCAATACAGTTTCATAATAAAAAGATTAACAGCAACCCTTTTTCTAAAAAAAAAAAAAAATTACCAGCAATACATTTGTGAAGAAAAAACTTACTAGCAATACATTTTTGAAAGAAAATATTACCAACAATACATTTTTGTAAAAGAAATTGGTAATTCTCCCAAGAAAATAAAATTTAGTTATTAAATGACCCATTAGAAGTTGATATGCCGACAGAATAAGAAAACACTGATCTGTTATTGATTTATAGGAAATGTCTTCTTTATAATATTGAGACAGTATCAAATTGGTTCCTGGTTTGCACAGAGATATTGTCCTTAAGTTAAGTCACTTAGCCCCTTATTTGCAAATGTCAAGTTTGACACTGGACAAGTATCATTGATATTTCTCATAAGTTTTTTTTAAAGAAAGGTTAAAAAATGGATGATTGCGTACGCAGTAATGCTAAGTTCTATAAGTCTCTGAAAATCAGTGATCAATTTGACACAGTATCGATATTATAAACAGGAAACCCCTTCTAAATCGATAAAAATCAATACTTTTCCATTCTGACAGATGACGCAGCATAACAAAGGTCTAAACAATACTAATCTACAAAAATAATCCACGCCAAATATTCCCGATACATTTTAGGGGTGGATCAATCTAGTACTTGAGTGTTGTCTTTTCATTCTCACAGATGAAAAAGATACTAGAGACAAACTAAATTGGGTTCTACAGAAGGACACAATGAATTCCATGGAGTGAACAGGTGAGTAATGAGGAAGTTTTGGGTTAAAAGGAAACGCAACGGACAATTATACTTAGAATCAGAAAGAGACAATTGAAATTTCTGGAAGATGTATTTAGGAAAGAAGGCTTGGAGAATTTGGTACTCTCATGACGTATTGAAATGAATAGCAATAGAGAAAACCAAGGAATCTACTACGTAATAAATTTGGTAATTGGTTAGTAGGACAGGGTTTGGTAGATATAACAAAAAGTTAACCTTGCTAGGAAGTAAAAAGGACAGGAAGATGTCGTGAGCCATGTTTGCCAAGGTTCTGAAGTGAAACGTCACATAGAAGACAACTCACTAATGTCTACCTTCCAATTTTCAGGAAAAAAAAGGTGTTGATGTGTTGTAAGTAGAAACCCATAATTAATATTTTGAGAATATTATCGAATATTTTTTTTATAAACATATAATTGATATTGGATCTTTTTAGAAATCTATAAATCATCCTGGATTTTTATTTAACATTTGGAATCAAAACCGAATTTTACGCTTATACATTATAAAGAGAAACCTATAATTAATTCTATGTTTTTATAAACCTACCTATAAAATGTTTTCCTGGAATGCGTCTCAAGTAGTTTCTGACAAATTCAGTTCCAAGACGAAGGCAGAATACTGGCGCCTCATAACCAGCTGCTTCGACAACCCAGTAAGATAATCTATCTAGGGGAAGTGAAACCCTGGTATCCAAACACGGATATAGAAGTAAATCCAGACAGAAAACCCGGAATGAAGTCCCAAAGGCTGATAGATGTCAACACTGACAAATACAACTCTTGCAACCAAGCCGTCCCCAAATGTAATTCTCTGTATTCCTATGGATCTTGACGGTAGTGCCGAGAGGCGAGGGCATGTAGCCTCGGCAGCGCACGGAATCCATATACGATAGCCCAGGCCTGCGACCTGGACAAGTCATTCCGGTTTCACAATCAAAGGACTTGATCGAAGAGGGCGCCAGTTTTATCTCTCGTGATAAATGGATGCCAATTATTTATAAACCTATAACATCGGATTTTTTTTACAAATATAAAATCAGTTTTTAGGTCATTTTAATACTGAAGATTTTAATATTTATAATTAATACCGAAGTTTACGGTATACAGCAACGGTATATAGGTAGGAAATTCATTTGAATCTTTATAGTCACTACTTGATTTTAGAGGAGGGTGGTGGTCATTAATGAATTACGGTATATACATTTTAGTGTTCATGCCATTTTTTCTTATTTCTCTGGTGTACCTGACGCCGTTAGCTCATTCAATATGGAATCAATGTTCCTCACTAAGCGCGTAGAATTCTGTTACCTCTTTCTAGTTATTAAGTTGTATTTCTTCATTAGCAATTTCAGGAAGGAGGAATATATTATCTGTGGTTTTTCAGTTACCTGTTGATAAGACGCCTAAGCCGTCTAATCCCAATCCACTTGACACTTCCTCCTCTTCTCTACGTAACTTCCGCCTTAGCCAAACATCCGATTCTATCTGTTAAAGGCTGAAGATTCAAAGCGAAATCCTTTTCAAGTTCTTTTGTCGTTGATGAATGTGACAAAGGAAGAAAGGGAAAGACGTCTGATTGGAGAAGAAGCCCTGGATTATTGTCATTTAATTCATTTGGCTGTTGAGTTAAACCATGTTTCGCTTGCTTTCTCTTACTCTCTCTCTCTCCCTTTCTCTCTCTCTCTCTCTCTCTCTCTGTAAAATGTATGGTCGGGGAAAATTGTATGCGATGAAACTAGTTTCTGAGAACTTTTAACGATCGAGAAAAATAAAAGGCAATTTCGATATCAGTATCGTTGAAAAGAAGATGTAAATGACACATCTTTACATTATCGTTGTTTTGTGTCTCTTCCCTTTCCTTATCTTTGTAAGATTCTCTTTTCCGTTTAGAGAAAACGAAACAATGTATAGAAGAAGAACAAGATCTACAAGAGTTATAAACCCATACGCCTCCTAGAGATGTCTGCATCGCTATTTAATATTCACCCTTTCATATGGTAGAGAATGCTGGACAATCTGCCCACGGATGAGGAGGATACTTGAGGCAAGTGAAGAGACGGGAAAAGCATCTGATTTGAAATGAAGCCATGTATTATTGCCATATGATTCATTTGGATGTTGATTTAAAACCTGTTTCTCTCTCCTTTTACTCTTTTATGTGTAAAGGTAGGGTCAGGGAAAATTGGACGTGAAGAAATTAGTCACTGAGAGGAACTTTTAAAGATCGAGATGTATTTAGAGAAGAGAAAGACATTTTCGATATTGGCACCGTGGAAAAATGGATTTGAATGACAATTCGTTACATGATCAACAGTAATAGCATAATCTATAGTGTTATTACTATTGAATAAGGAGATTGAACCTCACTGAGTGCCCTATATTTGCGGCCTTGTGTGAAACTGATATAATGGAATATACGTACACCTGTGTTCCCCCTCGCTGGAATATGATTGGCTGGTGTCCGTCATAAATACCGATGGACGTGTAGGTATGACAGAGCATTACTCTGAGAGCGAAGTCTATAACGACGCCCATTGGACTACGCCATTGATCTACACTTCTTACCTGCGACTAAAACGCGTACCAGTCGATTACTGCTACCGTATTCTACTTGGTTATAGAAGCCAAAACCACTTAGCTACTTCGTTCAAATATATCCCTTTCTGGGATATATCAGAAACAGAGAACAAACAGAAAAAAATTATGTGATGGCAGTAAATAAATAATCTGCACATCGGAAAGTGTAACGTAACTGCCATAACCATTGTTACCAATGACAGGTTTAGACACTAACTAAGCACTTGCTGCCGATTCCCACACATGGGCTCTATGGTGACACTTTTTGTATGTATTTTGTTTTGAGTTTTCATCCTTGATTTTGCGTTTGTTTCGACATTTCTCACCGCGTCTTCTTCTTCTTCTTGTTTTATGTGCCGTGTCTCTTCAGGAAGTGAGCGACCATGGCCCTCTACAAAATTCTATACTTTGTAGCTCTTAGCAATATTTAATCCTCTGCCAAGCCTCTCAGTCCTCGTTCAGCCATCCATTCACACAAACTCGTTAGGTTATTGAACTGTTTACCATTTTTCTTTCGAGATCTCATGAGAGTGTCAAACTTTCCAAACACTCATTCCTCATTATGTTCTCCGGGAAATTTCAGCTATCTCTTTATGATTCTGAGAATAAGAGTCATTTTTGTTTTCATTTTCTTTACCACTTCTTCGTTGTTTATATTCTCTGTCCGTTCTATTCTCAGCATCCTGCTGTAGAACGACATTTCTGTTTCCACAAGGTTTCCACAAGGTTTCTCTGTATCTGTGAAGTGATTGTCCGGCAGTCAGTATCTTACAAGAAGATTGATATTACATGACAGTTCAGTTCTCTTTTCATTATTTCCAGTGAAATGTTCTTGGTTCTTAATACTTTACTTAGCTTTTGGAAGACATCTTTTGTTACTCCTTTGAGTGTTTGAATTTCGGTATCACATTACGCATTCCCTGTTAAAGAATTTTTAGCAGATAAATTGCAAATCAAGTCCCCCTGTTGATGGGGACCTTTATATTCTCATGTCTTCGTTTATGACTCGTAATATGTCATTTCTGTGCAGTTGCCGGAGAACGGAAAGACGTTATGCACTGTAAACCGGTTATTTACTAAGTTTCGTTCTATACTCACAAAACCAAATAAATATGTCTGCTTTAGAAATTAGGGTTCGAGTCCAACACCGACCTATGAAAGCAGCCAGACTTGGTCAAAGACATTTGCTAAATGCAACTCAGATAGGGAGAAAATAGGGGAATCGATTAGGCTGTGTCAAATGTTCGAGCTGCAAAAATGTATTACTTATGAAATTCAACATTCTCTGTCTAGAACTTGTGATTGATCTTGAACGTAATTATCTCAGCCAGAGAGACCACACCCCACCCCTAAAAAAAAAAGAGCGATATGCACTGCTTTGAAACGAGAACTCAGTGCAAACTATTTTTGGATAAACTTCAAGAAACAATAAATGAATGGGCATCTATTGCGACATAGTAACACATCTGCACACAATATTTTGTCTATAGCTTTTCTCAAGTCAAAATTGGCGTTATATTGAAAGGTTTGCCATATAATAATTCTGTGCGATGACTGGTAGCTTGTCTATCAATCTCACTCTCTCTCTCTCTCTCTCTCTCTATCTATCTATCTCTCTTTTCGCTCTCTCTCTCTCTCTCTATGTGTGTGTGTGTGTGTGTGTGTGTGTGAGAGAGAGAGAGTTTCAGTAATTTCAGTTAACCTATTTACAAATACATAAGTAGCTTGTCTTTCACTGTATCTATCTATCTATCTATCTATCTATCTATCTATCTATCTATCTATGTTCAGTATCTATCTATCTATCTATCTATCTATCTATCTATCTATCTATCTGTATATATCGTCATGCGGTTTTGATTTTTGTACCCAGTAAAATGAAAATGCTCTATCATTACTGATCACTCTTCCACAATAAATGTAGCAAATTTTATTGATATATATATATATATATATATATATATATATATATATATATATATATATATTGAACACGGGGGTCAACACTGAGAGGAACCAGTATGTTTCACACTTGACTGCAATCTTCAAGACATACATGTATTTGTGTTTTGTGTGGCTATACATACATAAAGGAACACCCACAAAATAATGCCTTTTTGTATTTTCACGGAAAATACTGTATATACAGGGAAGGCAATAATTCATCATGCGTTGCTTCAAGCAGGTTCTCACTTAAAAAGATAGTATTTTTCCGCTATCTTAGGTGGACATTTAATACTATATTCAACTTGCGAAAGACAAGAGTCCCACCCACTTTGAATGATATCTTTGAAATTATATTTTGAAGATGACTTCAGAATAAACTAAGTACGTTTATTTTAATCATTTCTCCCTGATACTAAAATCGCCAGTAATGAAAATGGGAGTTACTGAGAAGGAAATAAAAATGGAAGACATTAAAATAAGAGAATTCAACAAGATAGAAGATATCGATTGACACTGCATTTAATTTTTTGCAAATAGTTTTTAACAGGAAAACAGGAAACCGGAAGAGTGTTCAACAATGGAGAAATGCAAGAGAAGAAAGAAGAATTACGGTTGCATCTAATAATTTCAACGGTAAATTCATGAGACCTAGCAGCCAACCTAGCACTGCGCTTAAATTCGTACCAAAGAGAACTCATCAGAACATTTAAAATGATTGTATTTATAGAAACGTCACAGATAAGCTCCGTTACGAAAGAGACTAAGGCCTAGGTGCCATGTCAAGACCGATAACTTTGCAGATTCTTCTATGGATTTTTGTTAAAAATATCTAGATATATAAGAGAAGCATATGGCAGCAACATTCTATGCAAAGCCGAACGGTAGATTTATGCTTAAACGGCACTGTATATTCATTCATGCCGAATTATCTTTCAAGGGGTGAAAATCTTGTCTTGTTACGTGGGATCAAACACCAGTAACAAGTCTGGGCTGTAGCTACGTATTCAATGATTTAAATAGCAAAGCCACCCATAAATAAGGTCCGAGAGCTTCCGGTAAGACAGGACATTACGAAGAGAGAGAAACAGATATTAAAGTAATATATTAATTACCGTATTTCAGTATGATATGACACATTTCTTACAGAAATATGCTGTCAACGATCCCCCTGCGTCTTAGCACAAAAGGTCAAGTTATAGAGAGGAGTCTGTCAATCCCCACGAGATGGAAGCAATCACGAACCCCAGACATATAATATAAGACTACAGTTATCATTCATATTTAATAAATACTCTATCTCCTGATATCTTATCATACCATATATATTTTTTTCGTCGTGTTGATGATAGCCAGTTGGCAGTTTCCTACAGGTACTGTATGTATTTCGTTCATTTCGACATACCGTGCGGTATTTTCACACACCCCTCCACTTCAGCCACGTAATACAGGCTGACAGTTACATTTCATATATACACAATGAATACTAGCCTTAGTACTGCACTTTGTATACCATTCAAACAAACCAGTTGTTTTGGCACACAGATAAAGGCAGAGTGGTTTGTTCCGGCTACCGAAAATAAATACAGCTGACACCGCCTCTGTGTACAAACGTATTGTATTCTCAGTTTTACTAAATTAATACTAATTACTCTAAAAATACAAATGCACAGTCGATAATATAGGGTGTTCGAACAGCTTGGACAGATTTTAAATGTGAATTAAGTTTAAGGGTCTAATATTTTTTTCTTATTCTTTCAGATTTAAGAACTTAAGTCCTTGGCAATTTCAACCACGGAAAGATTAACTATTCAAAAACAACATACCGTGTGCGCCCTTGATTGAAACAGTGGAACAACAGCTGTTATTTGGATATAAGAATACCGTGGTGGCAAACGTGAGCTGATTGACTTGAGTGAATAGTTATAAAAGTGTGCTAAACTATTGAAAATCTAATTGATGATAACCAAAAATGTTTAATAATAGGTTCAACTTTGTTGAGACAGGAAGATAAATGAAAAGGTAGAGTCGGCGACTTGAACTTACTAGTAAAGTAAGCTATTAAATCCTGGAATCTCCCCCCCCCCAAATACTTAACTAATTATAGGGCGTATCATACGACTTGTAGAGTCTTCAGCATACGGGAAATACGGTAGTTATTAATCTTTCAGAGATCGTATAGAAATGATATATTTTACATGTTGGCAGATTTGGTTACCTGAAAAAAGATGCACGAACACATTCTACATCTGGTGCAGATCTGCTGAAGGATGTTTATTTCGACATCCATTATAAATTTTAAGTATATTTCTGTGTGTGTATATGATGTTGTGGCCTGTATTTCCTCTCAAAACAAATACTATGACAAGAATATACCTGTTCCACCTACCCTCGAGTGAAGGACCATTCTAAAATCACACTTCACATATTTTCTGCAATCTGTACCATGTTGTGTTAATGGCAGTAATGGGAGTCATAGCGTATAGTTAACATGAATTACAATAACATACAATGATAGCTACTCATTTTAGTTTATAATTCTATTATTCATCATTTAAATAGAAATTATGATAATAGTAAGAATAAGTGATCCATTTGTTTGATACGGCTCAAGCCTGTCTCTTACTCAAATTTGGCTTTTTAATCTTCTCAACATTTTCTTAAAATTAAGATGTGCTTCCAAGCTCCGCAAAACCTTCTGAACAGAGGCTTGAATGCCGGAAGTAGTTTATCGTCATTCCCGGCATTCTGACAAGTGTTGCAGTCTAAGGAAAAATCTAAAAGCATGCTAAACTAGAAATATGATTTTATTTATATATATATATATATATATATATATATATATATATATATATATATATATATATATATATATATATATATATATATATATATATATATATATATATATATTATGAGAGGACCAGTCTATTTACGTAGTACCGGAAAATGCATATCGCAGCCAAGAAACCAAACCTGATTTTTAGATCGTAAGAATTCCAGTATCTGTTAAGGTCACATGGCACAGTGAATAAAGGCGTTAGTTAGATCCAGTGACAGGACGCAAAGAGTGTGAGTTCAATACCCGGTTAAGGCAGTGGAGAACTTGGAGAGAGGAATTAACAGGAGATAACTAATAACTGACATCCATTAAACATGGCACGTGGAACTAGAACAGTCTATACCAGTGAGCGAAATAAAGGATTCAGTTCGACATTCCAACCAACTGAAGAATGCCCGAGCGTACAACGGCCGAAACGTTGTAATAAATATGGTGACAAAGATGGGAACAAGAGTCTAAATAATGTAAATAGTGTCGTAAGAATTTCTTTTTGTATTTTAGATAATAATAGTTTAATAATACAAGTATTACTAATTACCTCATAGCTGATAGGAGAACAGATGAGTTCATGCCTTTTCTCAAGATATTTACGCGTAAGTGACAATAGATAGTGCTGTCCATTTGTGATAATCACTGCCATAGGAAGTTCAGTTCTCTTCCATTGTGAAAAGTCTGTCTCGTTTATCTGCGGACAGTTCACCGTATAGTACATTTTTGGTAGACAATAAGCTTCCAGCCACGATCTGCCCAGTGTAGGCGTATCTCGTTTAAAGAGTTCTATGATTATAGTATTTGGAATCGCCAGGAAGTAGACTGAGAAAGATGTGGAAGTGTTTAGGAATAAGACGATGTCAGTATGTAACATTAAATTATTGTTGGTGATGCCAGGTAAAAATGTCTTTGTACTGATAATGACTTACTGTACGTGGTGATGAAAAGACTAACTCCGTGAAAGTGCAGAAGACAGCAATAATTATTATAAAAATATATTTAAAGACCTACATGTAAAAATCTTCTAAGAATCCTGTTGCATCTTAACCTTATAGATGCTTCTGTAAAATATAGCGCCATAAATTCGTCCCCCAAGGTATTGAACCTGTGATTTCCATAGCGAGATTTCACGGCGTGGAGTTATTACCACACAAAAAAATCGTTTTTTTTTTTTTAAATTTACAGTCGTCTTTTCTTTGCTAGTCAAAGCTACAGACCCTAGTCTACCCTGTTTTTACTCGTGACTGGGAACGGAGAAGAAGGGGTGGAATGATTCATACATTCCCTCGGGTTTATGAGGAAAAAAAATGAGCAAACGGACAGGGTTGGAATTTGAACTCAAAACGCCATTCCAACTTTCAATGGCGATATCATCTACATTACTACTTTTTTTACATTAAGGTTCACTCTATACAAGGCCCGGGGTCTACTCATGCTCCTGTAGGGTTACAGAGTAAAATACACAGTTTATGCGGATAGGTAGGAAAGATGACGGTTAACCCTAGGCATGAACAATTTAAACAAACTCTTGGGTGTCGGTTCCACAGAACAATGGTTGGCGAGAAGAAACTGATCGAGTGGAACTTCTCATCAATGAAATATCCATTCTTATAATAGTAAAACACTTTCAAACATCAGCTTTGGCGATATAGGTTAACTGCTTTCTGATCTGCAAAGCAATTCTATAGGAAAATAATTTTAAAATGCAATTCTGTATTAAATTATCTACAATGAATTTACATTCCATTTTTGTACTTTTACCTACATATCTTAGGCAATCTATACTGAAAACACAAAGACAAAACTGTCTTAACAGTCTGAAAATTGGCAACTGATCTAAAAAATTACCTACAATCTGCTGTCAATTTGGGCAAAGAATGACCTGTTGATTTTAACACCTCAAAAACAGAACCGCTTTCTAGTAATCGTCTGAGAGATCCCTTTTTGTCTGACATCAACATGGCTGATTTTAACCTCTAGATAAATGACTCATTTCACCTTCTTTGGCTAACGTTCTCTTCCTAGTATTTTGACAAAAAAAGGTAGAAGTCTTATAGGCCGATAGTTAGACGGATCAGATAGTTCGCCTGAGTTCTTAAAGACTGAAGCTTCAGAAGGGGATTTCCAAAAAGCAAGAGACGGCAAGGAATTTACTGTAACATTTAGAGAAGGCAGGATCCAGTTCTGAGGCACATTTCTTAAGGGCTATTGCAGGGCTAACATCAAGTCCGCTTGCTTTGTAAGGATCCAGTTTAGAAATGATATAAACATACATGGACAGAGTTATATGAATATCACTCAATAACGATTCAGTGGAAAGTCAGGCAAATGTACTGCAGATGAATAAAGAGTATAATTTAAAGAAAATTTATGAGTAAAACATTCTGTTTATCAGCAGAAGATGTTAACAACTCCAATTGAGTGAAGAGAGGAGGGATATAGATTTACACATATTTAACACACTATTAAAGAGCCGCCAATAGTCACGTGAACAAGAGGCGATACAGTGTTTCATTCTCTCAGCAAACAAAGAATTAGCCTCTTTAAGGACACGTTTAAAGTTAGTTCGAGCAGTCATAAATAGGTGTCTGCTGTGATCGGAATTCTCAAGCTGGTACTGCCTGGAAAAAGTTATCCCTAAGGGCTATAGCGGGTGAACAGGCCGATGTGAATCAAAGATAAGGTTATAGTTTCACCTGATATTTGCGAGAAGGCACAAAAGAAATAATGTTGGCTTTAATCCAAGAAGAGACATCTGGAAGGTTAAGAATACCAATCTATGGGGCATCTCGAAAAGAGCCACCAAATGAATGCCAAGGAAAGAGTCTTGTTAATAGGAGGTGCCTTTCTAAAAGACGACTCATAACAGATACCGCAGCGTGATCCGAATTGTCAAGCCGTCCTCGGTATGACGATAAACTACATCCGCGTCCTGGGTAAGACGTTAAACTACGTCCAGCAGCAAGGCATCTGATCAGGAGGTTTTGAGGAGTGTGGAACCATCTCTTAATTGCTGGTGTTCCCAGGTACACCCTGACCCGCGGTGGTAGCACCTGTTAGGGTCCCAGCCATGGACAAATAGTTAGCACCCAAACTTGTTTAAGGTTTTAATACCAGAAATACTTTGTAATAAAAAAATTATTACCAGAAATATTTTTTGAAGGAAAAATTATTATCAACAATACTTTTAAAAAAATACCAGCAATACATATAGCTATACATTCTTTGGAAAAAATATGACCAGCTAGAGAATTCTCCAAGAAAAAATATTCCCAGAAATAGATTTTTGAAGAAAAACATTACTAGCAATAAAAATTTTGTCGGCATTAAATAACCTATTGTTGGTATGCCGTAAAACGAAAACGAAACCGAATTGTCATGAGGACATAGTTGTGATGCTTTACAACCACTAGGGACGGAGGTAAGAAACAGGTCATGAAAAGAAGCATGTTGAACAGATTTATTAGAGAAACGAGTAAAGGAAATCCTATATTTGATTGAGAAACTGAGAAATGTAAGAATTAAAAGTTGGAAGACCGGCAACATCAGTAATATTAGAATGCTTAAGCCACTTGGCGCGTTGAGAATAAAAAGTAAGCCACTTGGCGCGTTGAGAATAAAAAGTAAGCCACTTGGCGCGTTGAGAATAAAAAGTCACCGAATACAAAAATATTCGCAAATGGATGCAGAGAAAGAGCCATTTCTATATTATCAGAAATTTTCTTTAATATATTCGTCCTGAGAAGAAGGAGAGCGATAAAGGAAAAAAAAAAAAAGATATCTAACAGAGGGCAATAACGAATGACGTAAGCACATGGAAGAATCATCTGGGGAGTCAAGAGACACTTCATTTGAAATTGGGAAATTTTCTCTAATACCGAGGCCATGTATAAACTAGAATCTTTTCGGCAAAGAGGAAGATAGATGGAACGGTGAATTTGTTGGTAGCAACAGAAGAATTTCAATTAGTTTCACAAAGTTCATCTGGAAACCATTTCAAGAGGAAATATTCAACACTACAGAAATTAAAATGAATGCCGTGAATACTAGAGAAATAAATGTTGATAGGGTAGCTTATTTTTTGTTTACTGGTTTACATCTATTTCTTTTCATTGTATCCGTCATAAGAAGATTTGTTTTAAGAGGAAAATGTCCAAATAATTATCACTATCAATCGTCCATGGCAGAGGTTCTCAACAGGGGTGAAATTCCCCTTCATTGGGTGAATTTGCGATTTTCAGGGGAGAATTGTGGACACAGTAAGTTTAGGTAGGGACGAGAGCAAATATTGAATTTGGCCTATCTGACCTTGAAAAGGAGGGGGAAAGGCATTCTGACAAAGGATGAAAGGGTGGCATGCGGTAAGCAAGTTTGAGAACCACTGGTTTTTGGCAATACACACCGACCAGAAGGTGCCTCAAACTAAAGCATAATGTGGCCCCAATGTTATCCACTGGAAATAAATGTAGGTACACTTAACCATGCGAGGCTATTCTGCTGATCAGAACAGCTAATAAAGAGTTCGGGCTCCTTACTACTGGTTGGAGCCAGTAACCAGAAAACTGCCAACATGGGGGACGCTTACAATGAAAAGTCGCAGGTACTGATCGATCAGGTCACCAGAATTTTAAAAAAACAGTTAAATCCTTATGACCATGGAAGAAAGAACCGGTAAAACAGGAAACATGGGTAAGCATGTAAGAACTATTGACCGAGCGATAGAAGAATCTGCCTACTCCTATTAACCTGTTTACAGCACAGGAGGCTGGACGCTTTTGTCTAGATACTATCTCTAGAAAGATTGCCAAATAAAGATCCAGGCCAACGTGGAATTATTAAATTTTAAAACTTCTCTTAAGGTTATTCAAATGAGTTAAATTAAAGTAATATTAACATAAAGCAAAGTCACTTAATCTAGTTGAAATTAATAAAAATTAAAGTTTAAATATACAGACGCAAATATATGTATATTTTATACTGGACATAGGGATAAAGATTTCGTTCTCAAATGGATCACTTATTCTTACTATTATCATAATTTCTATTTAAATGATGAAAAACAGAATTACAAATTAAAATAAGTGGCAATCATTGTATGTTATTGTAATTGATGTTAACTATAGGCTATGATTCCCATTACTGCCATTAACACACCGTGGTACAGATTACCGAAAATATGTGAAGGGTGATTTTAGAATGGTCCTTCACTCGAGGGTTGGTGAATCAGGAATACTCTTGCCATAGTATTTGTTTTGAGAGGAAATACAGGCCACAACATCATATACCGCACAGAAAAATACCTATAGTTTATAATGGATGTCGAAGTAAACAGATTGTCGTTAAATTTATCACTTCTCATTATTAATTACTGTTATTATAAGCTTTCTTTGAATGATAAATAATAGAAACCAATCAACAAAATAAGGAAAGAATAAAATTAATATATATATATATATATATATATATATATATATATATATATATATATATATATATATATGTATGTATGTATGTATATATGAGACTATATTTTTGATTATTTTGAAGATAAAATGTTTGAAAGGTAAATGATATATGAAGAGATTGAGTTTAATGGATCAATAGAAAAAAAAGTAGACAACACAAAATAGGGTGAGTTATCAAAACGCTGACCCAACATATTTGGAAATGAGTCCATGTCCATAAAGATTACTACATTAAAATATAAATACGGTGAAAATTATTCTTGTTAATTAATAAGTAGTTTAGTCAATATAATATACTAAATTTTTGTCATAATCTATTAATTTTTTGTGATGATATTAGTTTCATATTAGTATTTATTTAAAAAGAAAACAATTGATTTATATCACGACAGTTTTAAAAATGTAGTTCCATGGATAAAAAATAATAAATAAATAAGAATTTAATAAAATCATAAGATAATTTACAATAATAATATGTATATATAATACTTATAATGCTATATATATTATATTATATGATATTTTATATAATATTTAAAATTCATAGATATAATATTATATATGATATTTATAATTTTCATTACATATAATATTATATAATATATATAATATTTATAGGTTTTAATATCATATATATAATATTTATAATTTATATCATATATATAATATTATATAACAATATATATAATAGTTGTAATTCATAATATTACAATATTTACAATAATGTGTATATATATTATTTATGATATTATATATATATAATATTATATATAATATTTATAATTCATAATATTATATAATATAATAAAAAAATGAATGAAAAGTATATGAATAAATAAAAAAAAATAATTCTAACTTTGCATAGTTTTCCAGGGGCAAGAAAAAACCCCGAAAATTATTATTTATTAATATAATTTCATTATATAGCCGCGGACGGGTATGCAATGTAAATGGCCCTGATCTGGCATCTCGTATGCAGCCGCTCTCTCACATACGAGCCGTCGCCTCCCTCTGTCTTTTTTACAAATACTTTCACGGTAACTGCTCCGATGAGCTGCTTTAGCTGGTTCCCAGAATGCATGAACTAGGCTGGCATCTCGCTGTCACCCTTTCACTGTCGAAACTGTTAAATGCAGCCGTCTCTTCTACTCCAATAGCTTTATATCTCGCACTTCTCGCCTGTGGAACTCCCTCTACATTTCTTGTTTTTCTGATAGCTATAATCTCCAACTATTCAAATGTAATGCCAATCGGCGTCTCCAGATGCCTTGATCTATCCACTATCCTTCTCGTCATCCTTTCCTCTATTACTTCTATTTGTTCTCACTCCAACTCTCTGTAACCCATTGCGTTCTAATGGCTTCCCGCCTTGCTTGGAGTGCAACGCTAAACAAAATAGTTTGACAACCATCGTAGATCAAGTACAACCGTATAGAACCCTGTCATTGCACATGGTATGCAACTATCGACAACATCATATAGTTCACAATGACATTATAATATCACCTGAGGTTCACTTAAGATTGCGCAGAGGTTTTATTTTATTTATTTATTTTTGATGGTGAAGTTCACTCTTTACTATGTCTGGGGATCACACGAGGTACAGAGTTAAGTCTATTACAATTATATATATATATATATATATATATATATATATATATATATATATATATATATATATATATACCTATATATATATATATATATATATATATAATAAAGGTTATATATTTATAATAATAAAGATATATATATATATATATATATATATATATATATATATTATGTTATTACAATTCATATTATATATAAATTATTTATTACAATATATATATATATATATATATATATATATATATATATATATATATATATATTATTTACATTATTCGGACTATTGTTCTCATCTTTGTCGCCATATTTATCACAACGTTTCGGCCGTTGTACGCTCGGCCTTCTTCAGGTGGTCGGAATTTCGAACTGAACCCTTTATTTCGTTCACTGGGTAGACTGTGATAAATATGGCGACAAAAAGATGAGGACAATAGTCCGAATAACGTAAATAATGTACATAATACCTCTTCTCAGAAATATAGACAGACTCTGAAATATATATATATATATATATATATATATATATATATATATATATATATATATATATATATGCGTTTAAATTATACGACATAACGAAAACACCAAGGCGCTAACAATTTATTGGCTGATAAAGGTAAGAAGAATTTTATGGAAACCACCCAAAATTCAGTGGAAGCAAGTTTAAAATATTCTTAGCGGAACGGATGGGTAATTTAGAAGCTGATTAGTAATGAAAGATTATTAAATAAGAATTTGGAACGAGGGAGTATAAGTAAGCACGTAAAAAACAACTATGAAGTCATCTACCACTGGAATTTTTTCTTGGCCTGTTTTTTTCTGTTCATGTTGGTTAATATTTTCTTATTTTTCCCTTCTTTTTTTCCCGTGTGGTTCAAGTATTTTGGCAGCTCTCCCTTTAACATCTTTCTTCTAAAAATTCGCGATTAGCGTACCATTGGATGCATTGCAACTTGTTTGTTCGTAATTGTCAATAAAAATTAAAATTTGATCGAATATCTGTCAAAGTAATAACTTTTTAGCAACACTTGGTTGAAATGTGATTATTATTATATCTTTGTTACGGTGTCAATCTATACGTAATAACTGCACGCGTCAATGATATCCTTTTCGTATTGACAGCAAGTATATAAACATCTATCTATCTATCTATCTATCTATCTATCTATCTATCTATCTATCTATCTATCTATCGTTAACAGATAAAAAACGAACGAATATGAACAGGCTGAAATAGACATGAACAGTGATATATAGATAGATAGATATTAATAGACTGAATTAAATATATACATACATATATATATATATATATAGATAGATAGATAGATAGATAGATAGATAGATAGATAGATAGATAGATAGATATTAACGGGTAAAAACGAACGAATATGAACAGGCTGAAATAGACACGAACAATGATAGATAGATAGATAGATAGATAGATATGAACAGACTGAATTAAATAAATAAATAAAAATATATATATATATATATATATATATATATATCGATAGATAGATAGATAGATAGATATGAACAGACTGAATCAAAATATATATATATATATATATATATATATATAGATAGATAGATAGATAGATAGATAGATAGATAGATAGATAGATAGATATAATGAATTAACAATATCGATGAGGACATAATCGCAGAGAGTTAAATGGATCGAGCATTACATATAATAAATATTCCCCATTTCAATAAAGGTTACGATCGTTATGGCAATGAAATCATGTAAAGGAAAATGACAGTTGTGAAAACATTTTCGAAGAAAACGCCCAGGGGAGACAACTCCAATCAATTTTGTCCGAAGTAAATGTTATTCGAGCAGAATTATTATCCTTTATTTTAGTGCCCTCCGCTGACAGATATTAGAGAAAGGAAAGTAATTCATGACAAAGTGGGGCATGTAAATCGATGTTGCCGCGTGTGCGAATGTACAGTTCTATAATAAAAGGAAATAATGAGATGATAAGTTGATGAGAATGTGATTTGACGGATGACGTAATCTCGAAATGTTGGCAATGAGGATTAGAAAAAAATTATTTCAACAGATATTCACCGGATTAAGATTTTCGATCTGCGGATGTAAAAGTGGGTACGGAGTTTGTGAATTATTTTGTGAGTGTCTTAAAGGAGTGTCCCTTTTTAATTACTGTAGGCATACTAAGATTAAAATACAAAGAAATGGCGGAGAAAAGTAAAAAAAATTATGAAGAAAGAAAGAAATAAGGAGCAACAAAAATGAAATGAATAGAAAGAAAGAAAGAAAGAAAGAAAGATAAAAAGAAAGAAGAAGGTCGTGGATAAAAGTGAAAAAGTATTAAGATAGAAAAAATAGAAATAGAAAGAAAAGAAAAGAAATGAACAAAAAAAGAAATTAATGGGAAGGTAAAAGTAAATAAAAAATAAAGAATTGAAGAAAAAGAGAACACTTCATTTAGAAACAGAACATTTAAATAACACAAATTTAGGAAGATAAAATAATAAAAGAAAGGCAGAAATAAAAAACGAAAAAAAAACCATCAAAATACAAAGGAGAATTAAAAGAAAGGAAGGAAGGAAGGAAGGAAGGAAGGAATAATAAATGACAAAAGGAAAAAAAAAACGGAAATAACAATGACATAACTAAATTACACCAAGAATGAAAACTGCGTAAAAGGAAGAATGCAAAACTAACAAAGTAAATTAATAAACGGATGGTAAAAACAGAATAAAAGAAAAAATTAAACAGTTTGAAAATGAAGAAATCAAAGAAAGAAAAAGGATAAGCTAATCCTTCAATGAAGTGAAGAACAGAAACAAAGAAAGCAAGTAGACGCGATAAAAGAAACAAAGAATTCAAGTAGACGCGACAAAAGAAACAAAGAATTCAGGTAGACGTGACAAAAGAAACAATGAATTCAAGTAGACGTGACAAAAGAAACAAAGAATTCAAGTAGACGCGACAAAAGAAACAAAGAATTCAAGTAGACGTGACAAAAGAAACAAAGAATTCAAGTAGACGAGACAAAAGAAACAAAGAATTCAAGTAGACGCGATAAAAGAAACAAAGAATTCAAGTAGACGTGACAAAAGAAACAAAGAATTCAAGTAGACGCGACAAAAGAAACAAAGAATTCAAGTAGACGCGATAAAAGAAACAAAGAATTCAAGTAGACGCGACAAAAGAAACAAAGAATTCAAGTAGACGCGATAAAAGAAACAAAGAATTCAAGTAGACGTGACAAAAGAAACAAAGAATTCAAGTAGACGTGACAAAAGAAACAAAGAATTCAAGTAGACGCGACAAAAGAAACAAAGAATTCAAGTAGACGCGACAAAAGAAACAAAGAATTCAAGTAACGTGACAAAAGAAACAAAAGAATTCAAGTAGACGCGACAAAAAGAAACAAAGAATTCAAGTAGACGTGACAAAAGAAACAAAGAATTCAAGTAGACGCGACAAAAGAACAAAAGAATTCAAGTAGACGCGATAAAAAGAAACAAAGAAATTAGACACCATAAAAAAGAAACAAAGAATGCAATAGACACGACAAAAGAAACAAAAAGAATTCAAGTAGACGCGACAAAAGAAACAAAAGAATTCAAGTAGACACGACAAAAGAAAAAAAAAAATAGACGCGATAAAAGAAACAAAAAATGACATACACGTGACAAAAGAAACAAAGAATTCACGCGACAAAAGAAACAAAAGAATTCAAGTAGACAAAAGAAACAAAAGAATTCAAGTAGACGCGCAAAAGAAACAAAAGCAAAACAAAAGAAACAAAAGAATGCAAGTAGACGCGATAAAAAGAAACAAAAAATGACATAGACGCGATAAAAGAAACAAAAGAATTCAAGTAGACGCGATAAAAGAAACAAAAAATGCAATAGACGCGACAAAAAAACAAAGAATTCAAGTAGACGCGATAAAAAGAAACAAAGAATGCAATAGACGCGAAAAGAAAAAAATGAAATAGAACAAAAGAAACAAAAAATTCAAGTAGACGCGACAAAAGAAACAAAGAATGCATGTAGACGCGATAAAAGAAACAAAGAATGCATGTAGACGCGATAAAAGAAACAAAGATTGCAAGTAGACGTGATAAAAGAAACAAAGAATGCAAGTAGACGCTATAAAAGAAACAAAGAATGCAAGTAGACGCGATAAAAGAAACAAAGAATGCAAGTAGACGCGATAAAAGAAACAAAGAATTCAAGTAGACGCGATAAAAGAAACAAAAAATGCAATAGAAGCGACAAAAGAAACCAAGAATTCAAGTAGACGCGATAAAAGAAACAAAGAATTCAAGTAGACGCGACAAAAGAAACAAAGAATTCAAGTAGACGCGACAAAAGAAACAAAGAATTCAAGTAGACGCTATAAAAGAAACAAAGAATGCAATAGACGCGACAAAAGAAACAAAGAATTCAAGTAGACGCGACAAAAGAAACAAAGAATTCAAGTAGACGCGACAAAAGAAACAAAGAATTCAAGTAGACGCTATAAAACAACAAAGAATGCAATAGACGCGACAAAAGAAACAAAGAATTCAAGTAGACGCGACAAAAGAAACAAAGAATTCAAGTAGACGCGACAAAAGAAACAAAGAATTCAAGTAGACGCGATAAAAGAAACAAAAAAATGCAATAGACGCGACAAAAGAAACAAAGAATTCAAGTAGACGCAACAAAAGAAACAAAGAATTCAAGTAGACGCGACAAAAGAAACAAAGAATTCAAGTAGACGCTATAAAAGAAACAAAGAATGCAATAGACGCGACAAAAGAAACAAAGAATTCAAGTAGACGTGACAAAAGAAACAAAGAATTCAAGTAGACGCTATAAAAGCAACAAAGAATGCAATAGACGTGACAAAAGAAACAAAGAATTCAAGTAGACGCGACAAAAGAAACAAAGAATTCAAGTAGACGCGATAAAAGAAACAAAGAATGCAAGTAGACGCGATAAAAGAAACAAAGAATGCAATAGACTTGACAAAAGAAACAAAGAATTCAAGTAGACGCGATAAAAGAAACAAAGAATTCAAGTAGACGCGACAAAAGAAACAAAGAATGCAAGTAGACGCGATAAAACAAACAAAGAATGCAAGTAGACGCGATAAAACAAAGAATTCAAGTAGACGCGATAAAAGAAACAAAGAATGCAATTAGACGCGATAAAAGAAACAAAGAATTCAAGTAGACGCGACAAAAGAAACAAAGAATTCAAGTAGACGCGACAAAAGAAACAAAGAATGCAAGTAGACGCGATAAAAAAAACAAAGAATGCAATAGACGCGACAAAAGATACAAAGAATTCAAGTAGACGCGACAAAAGAAACCAAGAATTCAAGTAAACGCGATAAAAGAAACAAAGAATTCAAGTAAACGCGACAAAAGAAACAAAGAATGCAATAGACCCGACAAAAGAAACAAAGACTGAAAGTAGACGCGATAAAAGAAACTGAGAATTCAAGTAGACGCGACAAAAGAAACAAAGAATGCAAGTAGACGCGATAAAAGAAACAAAGAATGCATGTAGACGCGATAAAAGAAACAAAGAATTCAAGTAGACGCGACAAAAGACACAAAGAATGCAAGTAGACGCGATAAAAGAAACAAAGAATGCAATAGACGCGACAAAAGAAACAAAGAATTCAAGTAGACGCGACAAAAGAAACCAAGAATTCAAGTAGACGCGATAAAAGAAACAAAGAATTCAAGTAAACGCGACAAAAGAAACAAAGAATGCAATAGACCCGACAAAAGAAACAAAGAATGCAAGTAGACGCGATAAAAGAAACAGAGAATTCAAGTAGACGCGACTAAAGAAACAAAGAATTCAAGTAGACGCGATAAAAGAAACAAAGAATTCAAGTAGACGCGACAAAAGAAACAAAGAATGCAAGCAGACGCGTTAAAAGAAGGAATTAATTAATCAGTGAATACTAAAAACAAAGAAAATCATACACAGTGGATTGATTGATTTTTACCACTTATCGACCTTTCGCATGTTTATTCAAAGAGAAAACATTTTTAAGATGTAAGAATTTTTTAGAGATATTAATGAATTACCGATACAAATCCTACTAATCAATCCATATCTACGGCGAGAAGAAATGGATTCATACCTTTGCCAATAGAAATGGTTTCATACCCTTTCCAAGAGAAATGAATTCATACCCTTTCCAAGAATATTGACGTGTAAAGGAATATAAGTTACCCGACTGTAATAGAAACTCGATTCTCCGATTTCCAGTTCCAGCAGTTAAGTATTGCACCACCTATTCATCCAAGATTAAAACACCTGTTATTGCCAAGTGTCACTCATCATGTTACTGATGAGGCTCGACGTTGCTTAATTCCGGTGATCGTACGTGAACCGATGGCTCAACTTGATGTGGCCGTAATACCATGTAGAACGGATGAAATCAGATGAAGTAAAGACGAAGTAAAGTGAATGGAGGTAATAGAAATGAAAATAACTATAAAAAAGGTTAGAATGATGTAAAGAAAAGAATCGTGGCAATGAAAGACATCTTGCCACAAATAAATAAAACTTGAAAAAAGATAAATCAAGAAAAAAATACGTAAGAAAAAAAATGTTGGATAAAAGATATTAGAAACAAATTGACCAAGTAAAATTAAGAGCAATGTTCTGGGTTATGAAGGGCTGATCCATCAGTGAGTGAAAAAAACCCCGAATGGAGAAGCAAATGTTAATTTCCACAGAGAAAACGAAAAGAAAAACACTATATATATATATATATATATATATATATATATATATATATATATATATATATAAATTAAACTGATAAAAAATGTGAATAAAGAAAAGCGTTTATAACAATGTTTATTTCAGCTTAAAGAAGAAAAAACAACCCAATTATTTTTGGTTCGTTGGGGTCTATACCACCGAACCTAAAGACCTACATTAAGAAAATCGGAATGAAGCCTAGTATCCCATCGCTTCAGAAGCTAACGTTGATCTTCTCGGCAAATATTCTAAAAGCGATGCAATCTGTTTGACGTCGTACGAATTGATGGAGAACAAACACAATTCAAGATATCCGGTTGAAAATGAAAAAATGCGCGGAAGAAGAGAAGACAACAATCCCTGTTGTAGTTGGAATCCTAGGACTGGTTGGAAAAGATTGCAGTAGACTAATTGAAGGGATTCCTGGAAGTCCATACCTCAAGGAGATAGAAAAAATTGTTCTGACAAGTACAGCCCACACCTTACGAAGGGCTTTATCTATGTAATTTCTTTTTCTTTTTTTTTCTTTTTTATTTTCTTTTGTCAGTGGAAAGTGTCATGACACCATTTCTAACCTTAGGTCCCTGGGCGGGACGCGGAAAGAAATGTGTTAACGCCAGAAATCAAGGAAAATAAAAAAAATAATAATAATAATTAACTGAAAGAAATTGGTATGAACACTACCCAGACCCAGTTACGGAAATAGGACCTGTTACAATTTTATGGGACTACACAATACACACAGAACAATCAAAGCTAACCGCCCAGACATTGTTATTAGAGATCGCAAACAAAAAAGTACATCCTTATTAATATAACAGTCCCTGCAGACTACAATGCCTCTTTGAAGATCTTCAAAATCTATTTAATACAAGGACCTTGAAATCGAAATCTCAAAAATATGGCAAATGGGGACATGTTGGAATTGGAGCTCTCAGATTGGTTGGAAAAGATTCCAGTAGACTAATTGAAGGGATTCCTGGAAGCTCATGCCTTAAAGAAATACAAAATATTGTTCTGACAAGTACAACCCACACCTTACGAAGGGTTTTATCTATGTAAAATATGTGTGTGTGTTTTCTTTTAATTGGTTAGTGGAAAATATCATGATGTCATTTCTAACCTTAGGTCTCTGGGCGGGACCCAGAAAGAAATGTGTACATACCAGAAATTAAAGGAAATAAAATAAGATCATATGAGAAATTATATAAAAAAAATACTTAATCAAGGTTCCTTGATTAAGTATTTTTTTTATATAATTTCTCATATGATCTTATAATTTTTTCTTTCATTATATAAATTATGCAAAATTATTCTTACCGGAGCCTATTCGCAACATACTTAGTAATAATACAAATATAATACCATCGCCTACATGTTTAAAAAAAGGCTAAAAATAATAGAAGCCTTATTAATAAAAACAAAGAAAAACAACACTCAATAATATCAACTATGAACAGGGACATAATATGTTGACAGTGTTTTGAAAATAGAATATTCTACAATGCTAAATACATACAGACAACAATTTTCAGTTAGCGGTAATTATAATTATAATTCATCCTTGATAATGGCTAAAGGTATAACCGAAAGCGCCTGGAAAAAAAAAAACATTTGGACAGTTTTTGTACAATGTATCTACGGAAAAAATATGGATCATATGACAAATCATATAAAAAAAAAACTTAATGAATGCACCTTGTCTGTCATATTTAATAAAGCTTGCATGAAAAATGGATTGCTGCCTAATATACACAATATATATATATATATATATATATATATATATATATATATATAATTATTTAATCGAAAATTATAACATAAATATGTTATAAAATCACTACAAAAAAAGCCATTTGTTCCAACACTTCTGGTGTCTTATCAAGTGATGATGTTGAATGTAGAACATTCAACACCAGAAGTGTTGAAACAAAATGGCTATTTTTGTAGTGATTTTATAATATATTTATGTTATAATTTTCGATTAAATAATTATATTTGCTCGACTCAGTACTGAGAACTCTTTTAAGAATAGTATTTGTTGGTTATTGGAAATTATTAAGTATATACCAATCCTATACTTGGTTAAATATATATATATATATATATATATATATATATATATATATATATATATATATATATATATATATATATATATATATGTAACTATACTCCTTTCGAAAAACCCTCGAATTTTTGAATTGCCAATAATCAAATCAATCCTGAGGTAAAAAAAGGTTTTAAAAAAAAATAGCTAGAAACATGAAAGTCTGTCGAAAAAAAAAATCGCACAGATACAGGCTATATATATATATATATATATATATATATATATATATATATATATATATATATATATATATATATATATATTATTTGAATGTGTGTACATATATGAGCATGGTAAAGACCGTATTGGATCATGATCTATTTATTTTTGTTGTGATAACCCCTAATGTATATCAGCGTGATATTCTATCTAGTAATGACCACTACACTAGGTTAAAACTTACTATACACAGTACTATTTCCATAACCCTATGTTACTCCCTGAGTGAAGGTACAAGATGAAGAACTCTTGAACCCTGGACATCTGAATGTAACTTCTGTTTCATGGGTAGGACGAGCTCTTTAGTTTTGGTCGACAGTCGTCCTAGATCCGGTATCTTGAACAAAATTACTGTCAAGGATAAAATGCAAAAAATGCTTGCAGACAAAGACTCATACCGAATCGGCTGTTACCCGGGTCAACAGGGGCCGCGTACATCAGAGAGGAACCAGTCTGGGCCCGAAAAATCTCTCACTGGAATAAACACTTCTAACAACCTTAAAACACCTGTTACCAAACTCGGACCAACTACTCCCTTGGACCAAGTGACTGAATACCAAATCAACTAATAAAAAGGAAACGAATGAAATGGACTCGCGAAGAGCAATTGATGACACCCGTTTTCACTGTAAAATAAAAAAAAAAATCACTGATCAGACATCCAAAGTACGGAGAACTATATATTTTCTGAGAAATGCGTGGGCGAATGTTGTATTTTTTTAAATTTTTTTGCCAATAGGATTTCTTGAAACATTTAAATTAGGGATAAATTTGAGAAAGATTTTTTTTTATGTCGGTTGAGACATTTTTGCAGAAATTTTTACTGTTTTGTTATGGAAATTTCTCGAAGCTTATTTTCATTTAACAACCAATAAAATTCAAGAAAATTTTTGAAAATTCAAATGGGGGTTACTAAAATACCCCCTCCCCAGATTGGAAGTGGCTACACTTACAATATGTACTGATATGTGTAGTATGCTGCAAACCGAGTAGGCCAATGCACGCGTCTACCTGACGTGATAATGCATTTTTCACTAGTATCCGGTTTGTTAAGTTAAAGAAGTTGTGTCAGTATTATTATCATTACAAGGACTTGAATTTAAAAATGCTGATTTGAGTCTGCCAATGATGACAGTTACAGACTTCTCATTAATTTTAAGAGTGAAATATTTGGGTACATGGGAAATAACCCTGTAAGGACCTGCATACGGTGGCGTTAGAGGTTTTTTAACAGGGTCCTGACGAACAAAAACATAATTGGAGTTCTCCAAATCTTTCGGAAAAAAAGACAGGTTTTTTTTGAAGCACGTGTTGGAAAATACGTAAGATTAGAAAATCACGAACAGAGGTAACTGGAATATGACCCTATCTAAACACAAACATGCTTGCTAATATCCGCAGGGACATCGTGCGAAGTAAAAGATCTCAAATACAGAAACAAATCAGATAAAGATAAATCATACTACAATAATCCATCACTCAAACAATAATCTTGTTATAGTGGAAATAAATAATATGAGAGATTATGAATCAAAAACTAAAATAACTAAAATTTAAATGCGAAATAATAATCTCTCGGGAAATAAAACTGAAGAATCTGCCTGCAGCATAAACAACTGCAGTTATTCAGAATATTTTACTGAAGATGAGTCAAGCGATATTAGGGCAGAATTCCTTGAAAACAACAGAGGTGAAATTACTGAAGCGAAAAACTATATCATATTCAAATTCAACAGATTAACTCGCACAGAAATATCAGATAGCATCCCTTAAATATTAATATGACGAAGTTCAATAAAAATATTGTGCAAACATATAACGCTGCACTGCAAACACTGTTAACAGACAAACCGCTGGGAAACATCAGACAGGTAAATAATGTCATTTACGGAACAGCTTTAGCTGCTAATGGGAAGCTTGGTGTCAAGACAAAGAAAACTATCAAACAGTAAACAAAAAGACCCCGCTTGAAAGGCAAACTTAAGGCGAGATATAGAGAAAATCGAATGTGAATTATCGATACTAGATAAGATCTCAAGAAAATCAAATGTTTTAACACGCAAATGCAGGAAGATCAAGAGGAGATATAAAATTAAATTACGCAATCAAATCCCCCCAATCAAGTGAATACTTAAACAGAAACTGCAATTAAAGGCACATAAAACAAAGCGCTATGAAAAGAATTGTAGGTTCTATCGGTAAAAAGATATTACAAATAGACCTTAGGAAGTTTTACAGGGAAATTGGAAAAGCAGTTATAGAAGCCAAAAAGCAACATCTATTGAAAAAGGGCAAAGCTTTTGGGAGAATATTTGAAGCCGTGCAAAGGGATAAAACCCCAATGCAGGATGGATCAAACGAGAATAAGTAAGAATGGGGGATAAAACTGTCCAAGAAGGAGAAAATATAATCTGTGAAAATGCTAAGCCTTTCGATGCTTCTAGGCCGATAGGTAGATATTAATTACATCATACATGTCTACTGAAATCCCATGCATCTACTAAAAATGTCATTTAGCAGAATAATAAACTGATTGATAGGAATGACTGAAATTAGAAGATGCAAAAACACTGTGAAAAAATATTTGAAAGGTGAAGCATGGACAAAGCCACAAAGGCGAAAAACGAGGGTAGGCGGAAGTGTGTGTTCATAGGCTGATTATGAAGGATTGATGTTAGAGATGTGAAATCTTGATTGCATAATTTCAAATCTTCTTATTAATAACTGCATTGTTTCTTTACAGATACGAGGGTTGGCTGAAAAATTCATTGGCTGACTATGAAGGAGTGATGTTAAAGCTATGAAATATTGCCTGCATTAATTTCAAATCTTCTTATTAATAACTGCATTTTTCTTCCCTTTTAAAGCGATAACCAACTGTTCAAAGACTTCAAATAGAGGATTCTCTTAAAAATGACATTTGACATCGTGTTTTTACCAAGTATTAGCAGAAAAAGCTCGCTCATAGTGACACGTCTGCTACATTATTTTCCATCTTTACCAACAATACAATCCATGCCATGAAAATATCACTCCTCATATATTCCAAACAAGGCCAAGGTCGTTTCATCATCAGGTACGTTGATGATACGGTTTTTCCGGATGCAAAGGGTACTGTGTTTATTGGATATCGTCAAAAGGGATACACCATCAATAGAAAGTACTATGCCAACTCTCTGATAGAATTATGAAATACTATCAAGAAAAAACACTCGAGAAAACTGACGAAGAGGGTCATGTTTCATCAAGACAATGATCAAGCAGACAAGTCTTTGGTTCCGATGGCAGCTGTGCATGAGTGTGACCTTAAACTGGTTGATCAACCTCACTGATTTCAATATCATCTGTTCCCCAACTTAAGCAAAAAAAAAACACTTGGATGGGACCAGTATCCCAGTGCTGATAACGTCATATCTACTGTTGATGACATTTTTGACCAACAGAATGAAGTGCCTCCTCTGAACAGTCAGATGTCAGCTTACCTGGATGCAAACAATGCAGTTATTAATAAGAAGGGCTGAAATTAATGCATGCAAGACGTAAAAGCTCGAGCATCTCTTCTTCATAGCCAAACTGAACTTTTCAGCCAACGTTCGTACACAGTGAGTGTTGAACACTGAAGCAAAGTTCATGCGGATATGTGGTAAATCTAACTTTAGACTTGAACACGATAGATTGCAGTGATCGGGGAAGCATCCACCTAGGAGTCAGTTCCACAACGCAGCGGTGCGTTGGAAGAAGCTGCTCGAGTGGAACTTACATCTCACCAATGGAATACGAAGGGAATGAAGGTGGTTCGCTACAATTTGCATAGCATGGCGCGTCTTAGCAGTGAAGGACATAATCGGTAGAACTGGGAAATGTATGTCATTGGAACTCCTTCCATGGAAATAGTGATAAAGAAGCTAGAAGCTTGCTATATTTTATCTGGGTTTTAGGGTGGAAAATAATTTGCCACCCATAAGGTCGGGGAGACGCCTTTGTTTTCTATCGAAACTGGAAAGTGAGAGCATGGGCAGGTTCTGTACATATATGGCAACAGTACACCATTGTTGGCCTGATCTGGCGCTTGTAAAGGTAGAGCATATCAGGAACAGCCAGGTACTTACTGAAGCAGCACAGGGAACGGACCATGTTTCCAGCATCTTTAGCGATGGATCTATGTACGAGCTCCACTTGAGGTTTGGGTTGAGTTTGTCCCCATAGGTGCTAAAGACACGAGGCCTCTCTGAGGAGAGATCCGTTCATCGTGATTGGTGATAGGCCTGGGTCTAATCGAAGATGGTGGTGATTTGTTCAAGACAAGATTGCTAACTATTACACAACGTCGAGGTACCCGATCGGAGATGATGGAATCTAATTTAGTTTTCGAAGCATTGAATGTAACTAGATCGTTTTTCTCTCCACTAGGATGTTAGAGAGGGATTAGCTACCAATCTCTGTTCGTCTAGTGTTTTGGAGGTGCACCCCTATACCGCTATATCATCAGCATATATGTTCATAAATGATCATATAGAATAATAATAATAAATAATAAACAAGAAAACATATCTTGCAACAGCAAAGTAAGGTTTATTTTGGGGGGGTTGGTCTCATCAACCATCTTGCTTGAGAGATCTTCACTGTTGAACTGAAAGCGACTAAAAAATAATAAATAAATTATATGCCTGGTTATCAGGAGATATCATGCATTATCGCGGTTGCAAAGATGAATTGAGATCTTTTGTCTTTGATCAATCTACCTGTCTCTCGCCGAATGATAAGAAAATTATTCTGTTTGTCAAACGAAAGTGTTGTCCTTTTATTCTCAAAAGGAAGATAAGCTTGTCAACACCCATCCCTCCCTATCTAGACTCGATGACAATTTCTCTACTACCAAACAAGTGTTGTAACTATAGTTTCAAAAGATCGACAAACACGTGTAAGCCCCAAAGAATACGTCACTGACTGATTCCGTGATTTATCCTGCTTCTAGCTTAATTGTTTCAAGAATTTATTTTTATTATCCAGATTAAATGAATTGCCAATGTTAAAGGCTGGGCAGAACAGAATGCTACTTGATTAGTCCGCTAAAAAAATATAGAGCAGATAAAACTATTAGAGATGATAAATCAGCGAATAATCTTCGTGAGGGCTTCTATGCTTGATAGAGGCTTAGCACGCACGTACATCTTTGTAGCATTTTCTTCTATTCTTCGGGACGTGGACGGCCATGGCTCTCCTCAACTTCCTATCCATTGCAGATCTTAGTAACGTTTATCAATTTAATATCCATCTCACGCTCTGATCTGCCATCCATTTACACGCATTCGTCTGGTAGGTTAGTCGCTGTTTCCATCTGTTCTTCATGACTTCAAGCTATCCTTTCGTGTCAGATGTCATTTTACCAGACTAATGCAAAGCTGATATCTATAACAAAGCAAAACTAATTAGTAAAATAGCAGCAACATTCACCTCTTACCAATGTAATAAACTAGTGAGGCATTTACATTCAGTGTGTTCTCGTATCCATCCCACCTGTCCCACAGGGGGTATATTTAGCGATGCAATATAAGTGACTATTACTAATATCTGTAAACCTCTATTCGAGTGGCTCCCGGACCTTTTAGAGGGTAAACATCATTGTAACAAAAAAAGTACACCCTTGTGCAAATTAATTGAAACAAAACGAATAATTACGTTATTATTTACTTTTTTTCTGATTTTTCCAATGAAACATGACCCGGTGCACATGTTAGTACTTCGTATATCCACTCCACGAAATCTTTCTTTGCAGATTGACCACAGATACTCGATTGGATTTAAATCGGGAAAGTTTCCGGGCCAGTCTATTGTACTTTCATTTGCTCACTGGAAAGGCTTGCCAGTGTGTTCGTACAGCGTTACAAATTTACGTTTCGGCCGTTGTACGCTCCGGCATTCTTCAGGTGATTGGATTTTCGAACCGAACCCTTTATTTTGTTCACCGGGGTAGAGTGTTCTTGTTCCATGTACCATGCCTCTTCCCCAGTGAATGATAACACAAAAATTGCAGTATAAGCTTTGGTTAAAAAAAATGCAATAATAAAAAATTGTATATAAGCACTGGTAACTAGAAGATTCTACTACCAGTGGACGAAATAATAGGTTCGGTTCGAAATTCCAATCAACTGAAGAAGGCCGAAACGCACAACGGCCGAAACGTTGTGAATATGGCAATGAAGATGAGGATAACAGTCCGAATAATGTAAATAATGTAAACAAATTATATTTTTAATAGACTTTCATCTTCTTTATGATGAGGATGCATCTTAATTTAATTGAATTTTCATTCCTGGTTATCCCAAGTTCAAATTCTCTATAAAACAATCATTTTCGTAAGGTTAAATATGTTTTTTTTATAATATCTATTTTCCCTGGACGTTCCGGTCTCATAGATGCTAATAATGATGATTTTATCACTTTAACATATGTAAAAAAAAAACCCGAGTAAAATCCATGTATTCTTAATTATAAAAGCGAATTGACTTACAGATATGAAATCGATGTTATGAAAACACCAGGCAAAAATGATTTCCTCTTCGGATATATTTTGGGTAAATTTGCTTTTTAAGCCCCGCGCTAAATATCTATTAAAATTTTCACAAATTGTCTTAATTCCGTGTAAATGTACATGCTGGACTCGAATTAAGAATTAAAAAAAATAAAATAAAAAACGACCTTTTTGGAGTTATCGACACGAAAAAATCGGGCTTCTTGTCGATCATTCGTCTGCCATTACTGTTATAATTCACTGCGGGGCACTTCCGTTGGCGTAAGCATAAATTTTGGCCTATTTACTTCTTTAACGGAATTTAACGCCAAAATCACTACACACTCTTGTAAAGAATTTATTTTTTTGATAAGTGTAGTATAATTTATAACATGAAACTTTAAACGAAAACAAATTAAATAAATACAATAAAACATTTTTTCTGTGTAGAATAGCAATGACAAATTAAAAGAACTAATTAAATAATACAATAAAACATATTTTTAAAATTAAAAATAAAATAAACAGTAATTAAGGTTAGGGTTGGGGTTAGGGGGTCAGGGTTACTAACCCCTAACCCCAAACCTAACCCTAACCTAGGGTTAGGGTCAGGGTTACTAACCCCTAACGCTAACCATAAGCTGAAATAACGAAACCATTAACCAGATGGGTCGTAATTATAAACAATACAAAAAGGATAATGAATTTATAATCCCCCTGGGTATTTAACAGTTAGTGATCCTAAAAATACGTTAGATGAGTTATAATTTATTACCTTCATAAAAGCTTGTTTAAAGAAAATTTGCTGCTTAAATACACATTCACCTCTTTCTGTCTGTCTGTCTGATTGTCTGTCTGTCTGTCTCGATCAGATATCTCTCTCTCTCTCTCTCTCTCTCTATATATATATATATATATATATATATATGCATGTTTCATTAAATAATATAGACAAGTTTTGTCTATTTATTTTAAGTAAGTTCCTTTCATATTGTCTGATAAGCTTAATGACATTATCATTGAAAGACGAAAGGAAATCACCATATTGATACATGTTTAAATCCAAGATTTCGGCTTACATAAGCCATTATCAAAGATGATAATTTCAATATATCAAACAACACATAGACAAAACAACAATGATAGTCCGCCCTTGCTGCATGAAAAATTTCAAAGCAACAACAAGTCCGTGTATACGAGACGCGGAAGTGAAATTCGCGTCGCAGCTCGTGACGTCACACATAAGAGTGAAAACGAGAAGTATTAAGTATGAGAAGCCGAAGTATGGCTTCTGTTATAAATTATAGGCATTTAAGACTATTTGTGGATATATATATATATATATATATATATATATATATATATATATATATATATATCCTGGGTATGACGATAAACTACATCCACATCTTGGATATGACGATGGACTACATCTGGCAGCAAGGCCTCTGATTAGGAGCTTTTGAGGAGCGTGGAACAACCTCTTAATTGCTGGTGTTCCCAAATCCACACTGACCCGGGGTGGCAGCACCTGTTAGGGTCCCAGCTATGGGCAAATAGTTAACTCCCAAACTGGTGTAGTAGAAGGCGAATTTTTACATTATTTTAAATGAACGCCAGTGTTTCAGAGTGCTCTATTTATAGAAGAGCTGTGTGCCGTCACTGCCATTAGGATTTGGCTTGGATCGCTTCATTTTACGGTATATCAACCTCAAACTCTTATTTCATGCCGACAAGATTTTTATTGCTGTTAATTTTTTTTATTTATTTATTTTTTTTTTTTTTTTTTTGCAAAAATGTTTTTGTTTTCAAAAATTTGTTGCTGGTATTTTTGTTGCAGGTAATAATTTTCCCAAAAATATATTGCTGATATTAAGACCTATTTTTACATATAATTTTGAGCTCCGTTAGCTGTTTACCCATAGCTGGAACTCTAACAGGTGCTACCACCCTGGGTCAAGGTGGACCTGGGAATAACAGCAATTAAGAGGTGGTTCAACGCTCCTCAAAATCATCTGATCAGAGGCCTTGCTGCCGGATGTAGTTTATCATCATACCCAGGACGCGGATGTAGTTTATTATCATACTCAGGATATACCGTCGTTATGAAAAGAGGCGAGGAAGGCTTTAGTCGAGCAGTGCTATCCCAATTATTACAGTTGACGCTATGTTAGGAATTTATACTATTTATTAAAAGTTACTGAAATCTTTGATTACACATCAGTGATTAAAAGAAAATGCCGTGTGATGAAATTTATACCAGTAACAGATGCTGACAGAAACCCAACCAATTAGTTAATATAGATAAAATATTTTGGCCAAATTCTAATTGGACTAAAATGTCATACGATAGCAGACCGTGCTTGAATATATATATATATATATATTTTTATCTTTAACATGGTCTCATAAAACAGGAATAATAAAAAAAATTTGATCAAACCTCGGTCGGATTAAAAGAAAATCGGATATAAATACGTGTACCTTTAATTCCGTCCATATTCCCAGAATCAATAACTACTCAAAACCGAGATGATTTTCCTTAGATACCTTGTGGCCTGTGAATTCCACACTTTAGCTAGAATCTGTTATTGGTAAAGGCGAAAGGATCCTGAAGTGACTAACGTGCTTTTGACAGATGCCAAGATCTTAAAAAATATCGTGTATCTAATTCCTGTTGGCCTGGAAACAATGAATATGTTTTTGACATATCCTCTATAATTAGCGAATGAATATTTCGAAAAGGGTTATTTTTATTGAATACAAGGCTTATTTTTTATGTTGCAAATTTCCAATTCTTCTCTATATATGTACCTACTTGAACTAATAGCTCTCTGCCTTTGTGTGCATGAAATTATATTGTGCACACACATACACACACATATGTACGAAGACAAATATAGACCATAATATTTTGGCAGATAACTGTGACAAAGCAAAAATTCAAAGCAAACAACATATACCGCCGTGTTCGTAGGTCAAATTAATAAAATAGTAGATTAAATATACCATTGACGATAGTCTGTTTCAATCTTCAGGCCTAAAGGTTGTGTACAAACATGAAACAGACGGTCGACACCCTGTTTTGACCTCAGTGTCGACTTTTATATTTACAAACGCTGGATCACTGATATCGAACACTTTTATCCATAAATAAGTGTTGTTTAATTCAACCAACAAGGTATTTTTATTGTATTTCTTTTTACAAATTTTGAAAGTTATGTTGTATATCGGGGTGAAAATTCGGGATACACACTTCTTTGTAGTAGGCAACATTTTGTTGGCCATAAACTGGAATGTTTGAGCACTTGAATAGGAGTTAATTCAAAATTATGTTGCTTGCAACAGTTGAATAGAGTTCGACCGTAAACTATGTATCATATATTTATACGTCGTATTAATATTATTATTATTATTATTATTATTATTATTAATAATAATCTTGTACGCTTATTAAATATTTTATATACACTTTAGATCTTCTCCAGTGGTGAAATATATTTTATTCATGGTGTTTGTTTCTATTGTATAATAAGGCTTTCTAGAACATTGAGTCCTTCCTTAACGTGATTACTATATAATACTTTCCTATTATAAGGTAATATTTGTCTTATATATCCAAATTGGTTTAGATAGATAGATAGATAGATAGATAGATAGATATAAACAGGTAATAGATAGATAGATAGATAGATATAAACAGGTTATAGATAGATAGATAGATAGATAGATAGATAGATAGATAGATAGAAACAGGTAATAGATAGATAGATAGATAGATAGATAGATAGATAGATAGATAGATAGATAGATAGATATGAACAGGCAGTAGATAAGCATAGCAAGGACTTATTAGCAAAGGTTTACCTTACTCTTTAAGGCAAAGCCTATTACAAATTCTGACACTTTATGGTAGTTTAACTGAGGCAGTCTAGCAAAAGTTCAACCAAGCCAAACACAGAGTCATGAAGCCATCGGATTGTAACTAAATTTGATAAAATACTAGCCTACTTTCTATTCTGTCCTTTCGCTTGGCATTCGTTCCGTTTGATTTAGTTAGGTTTTTTTTTCGCTCTTGATTCTGCGTCCAAATATGGCGCCGAATTTCTTCCTCAAGATACAAAATCTCTTCTTGCTTTCAATTGTCCTTTACACATTTCTAAAACTTATTAATATTCTTCAACGTCTTATTTCTTTTCGGGTTTCTCTCGTTAAGTGTTGTTTTGCATTGTTGTTTATTTGTTTTTAACATCTTTCACTTCTGGCTTCACTGAAAGATTGCCTGGTTTTATTTCATAAAATTTTGATCAGGTATTTTCGCTCCATTCAAATCTCTCTCTCTCGTTTTCCCTCTCTCTTTCATACCTACTCCTTCTTCTTATGATTGTATTTGCTTACTCTTTCATTTCATTTTCGTTAATTTTTATTCCTTTATTTTTCTTCATTTCTTTCTTTTTTATTTCTTTTTTCTTCCATTCTTATTTTTCTGACAATGTTTTCTGTTTTATTTTCTATCTTTGCCTATATTACTTTTGTTTCATGTTTCTTTTCCTTCTTTCCCGCTATTATCGCGCTTCTTTTTCTGTTTTTATTTTACTTTTCTTTTTATGACATTCTCTTTCTTTTCTTTCTTTCTTTTCCTCTCCATATTGTTTCCTCTTTTCTTTCTTTCTTTCTTCTATCCTTTTTTTCTTTATTTTTCTTTTGTCTCTATTATGTATTTCTTGCTCTTTTTTTCTTCCTTTCTTTCTTTCTTTGTCTCTATTATGTATGACTTTTTTTTTCTTTCTTTCTTTCTTTCTTTCTTTCTTTCTTTCTTTCTTTCTTCCTTCCTTTCTATCTTTATTTCTTTTGTCTCTATTATGTATGCATTGTTCTTTCTTTCTTTCTTTCTATCTTTTTTCTCTATTATGTAAGCCTTGATCTTTCTTTCTTTGTCTCTATTATGTATGCCTTGTTCTTTCTTTCTTTCTATCTTTATTTCTTTTGTCTCTATTATGTATGCATTGTTCTTTCTTTCTTTCTTTCTTTCTATCTTTCTTTCTTTTTTCTCTATTATGTAAGCCTTGATCTTTCTTTCTTTGTCTCTATTATGTATGCCTTGTTCTTTCTTTCTTTCTTTCTTTATTTCTTTTGTCTCTATTATGTATGCATTGTTCTTTCTTTCTTTCTTTCTTTATATCTTTCTTTCTTTTTTCTCTATTATGTAAGCCTTGATCTTTCTTTCTTCCTTTCTTTCTTCCTTTCTTTCTTTTGTCTCTATTATGTATGCCTTGTTCTTTCTTTCTTTTTCTTTCTTTTGTCTCTATTATGTATGCCTTGTTTTTTTTTTCTTTCTTCCTTTCTTTCTTTCTTTCTTTCTTTCTTTCTTTTGTCTCTATTATGTATGCCTTGTTCTTTCTTTCTCACAATATTTTCTTTATTTCTTTGTTTGTTACTTATCATTTGTCCCTACTTTTTCTTTTTATTTTCTCCCTTTTCCTTTAGTTCTTTATTTCTTTTTCTTTCTTTCTTTCTTTCTTTCTTTCTTTCTTTCTTTCTTTCTTTCTTTCGCATATCGTTTGTATTTTCCTCTCTCTCTTTTCTTTCTTTCTTATGTCACTTTTGTTTTTCTTTCTTTACCACTTGTTTTTTTCTTTCTTTTACGTTTCAATCTTTCTTTCTTTCTTTATATCCCTCTTTCTTTCTTAACGTTTCACTCTTCTTAATTTCGAATTCTTTCTGCTTCTCTATTTTCTTTTTCAGTTTTCTATTCTTTTCAATCCAGCTACTATCTCCATACTCTCTTCTCTCTCCACATATCTCCTTCAATACCTCTCCATCACCCCTCCCTCCTATCTCTTTCTCTCTCTCTCTGTCTGGCTGTCTGAAACAATCACTTTATCCCAGTATATCTATATCGACAGCTTTTACCGACGAGGAAGAGGCTCAAAAATTGCCATTTTTTCATTAATTTTCATTCAAATATATTCTCTTTAAAGGTTGTTTTTGGCTTCCCATATTTCTCATTCATTGAGATCTTATCTTTCTTTAACCTAATCTTTCTTTTTAAATCTTCAGTTTTACATAAACTGTTTGAGTAATTTCTCTTTCGAAGCTGTCAGTCTATTTTATTATTTAATTGATGAGCCTCGTTTTCAATTCATTTCTACTTAGCCAACTGTTTTTTCCCCTTTTCATATGCGTGGATCCACTGCACGAATGCATTTTCTATGTAATAAAATAGCAATGATCCTTTACTATTTACTCATTTTTTTTTCAATTAATATAACTTAAAGAAGGTAACGCATAACTACTCCACTACATTTCCCAAGCAAAATCAGAACCATTCACAGATTATGAAGAAATGGAATCTGTAGAGATCCATGATCATTCATAAAAAAAATAATGAATGTTTTTTTTTTTCTTACGTAGGAGATCAGCAGTTGCTCATGCCGCGCCTTTTCTCTCTCCACGCCACCGATTTAGTCCAGAAGAAAGTGCAGAAGCAAATATGACCAGGAGTTGAGAAAATGAACACTGGACTGCCCTTTATCATCATGGTCTACTCTCGAAGATTTTCCCCAGATTGGGCATGCCCGCAAGCAAGTGGAACTTTGAAATTAGTGTTCTTTCTCCGCGATGAACTTCACAGGCTAACAAGTTTCAATCAAAGATTTTCTCTATATAGCACGAGGTCCCGTGGTTAGAACATTAACGTACAGACCGTAAGGGTCGAGGTCTGAATCTCATCTTGATAAATTAGGTGACTTTTTGATAAGATCGAAACTGGAGAGACGTTTCAGCGTATGGTACCATTGGGGACATACCGGAAAATCATTCCAAGGCTTTACTGTAAACGATGTGAATATAGGGATTTTCCAAGCGTAACAAATGTGGCACTAGGCCGAAAGTGTAGAGCACTCATTGAGGATCCAACTCACTACTAAGCCTTAATGACTCTAGTGAAACATGCTTGGTAACCATTACAGCACCTCGAAGTGCCCAAACGTTGGTAATATAATATGATATATGAAATATTCAGAGGCCGTCGATAGCTCTGCTAGAAAGAAGCCACAATCATAATGACCAAGGGGTTAGTGTACAGGCTTACAAATTAAGCCAAATTATCCGCTTTTCTCTAAGGATCTGTGAGGAAGCCTTTCTCAGTACATTTGCAGTATAACTACAGGATGGCTTTCTGAGTATTGAAAAGAAACAATTTTGCTTGAACAGGCGCCTGCAACAGGGAATAGCTAGACAGCGTGGCGAACGGACATACACGGAGAATTATATATGTTACGCTATGAAAGTAAAGCTTCTATTTTCTTCTCATGGAAACTACAATAATAATACGGGGTCCACAGTACTGTCTTTGGATAAAGTTAAGTTTCAAACTACAATAAACTGTTTTGACATATTGTCAATACGATGGAGTTTGCATTATGAAGTCTTCTCCCTTTCATTTGTTGACAGCTGTTCACGGTTGTAGTTTACCTGCGAATGATAATGGGTATGTCCCCATTCACATAAGTACAGCAGTAAATACTGTATGTCATCTCCGGCTGAACTGGTCTCTCTCTCTCTCTCTCTCTCTCTCTGTGTGAGAGGATCCCCAGACAAGTCAGAGTCTCGTCTCGTGAAACATCTACCCGACACCGTATTAAACGAAGTCTGCGGGGAATTTTTGACCGAGCCTACAGGCTCGGATACTCCACATTAAATTGCGCCACATCAGACCGCGTGGGGCTGTTGATAGATATCATGCAGTTGGAGATCCGTCTCCAGCTGTACTGGTCAAACTCTCTCCCTCCGGACAGAGAGGATCCCCAGACGAAGCTATGTTGAAGGGCAGAGTCTCATCTCGGGAAACAGCTACCCGACCCCATTTTATATGAGGTCTACGGGGAATTTTTGGCCGAGCCTATGCACTCGGATACCCCATATTAAATTAGGCCTTGTTTCACATCTGACCGCGTTTGGTCGATATCTTGCAGTTGGAGATTCATTTGACTCACTTCTAGCTGTTGACTATTTCTTGTACGCGTCACTGGTAAATCTTATATGTGTTGTTCTTGTCCTAAGTATTATCATTTAAATCACTCTGAAAATACAGGTTTCCATTCGGTAATCGAAGTTAATGAGAGTTTGAACCCAGACAGATCTTAAATGGTGGAAATCCTTGAGATCACTGGGAACTGGAACCGACCTCCATCAATCCTAAATATATTTCGGCTTTAAGTAATTGACAAAGGGTTGATAAGCCGTAAAATAAGTCAGTCAACTCTGTAAAATTCATCAATGGCTTTATTTTTTTAAGCGCAGAGGAATTCAGTAACACACGCCCGCTTCGCACGCACTTTAACGACGAACGCTATATTGACAGTGCTAACTGGTATAAGGCAATTAAAAATGGCTTATTTGTGTAAAGCTTCAAACTTTATCGCTGTGCTACCTACATCCGATTCTGCAAGCGTCAGCCAATGTAAACCGAAGGCATTATTTTCAGAGCGATGCGTCAGTAGTTATATGAGAAGGTGCTGAAAAGTTCTGGGCCCGGCAAAGCAACTCTTCCAAAATAGACCGACCTTTCATCAGATTTTGAAAAAAAAAATATCTGACTGAGAACGTGACAGCATTGCGGCTTTCAATCTAGAAATTGTTATTGTGAACCCTACAGACCCCCTCTATGGAGTATAGGATTACAATTCTATTGTTCTGGAGGCTAGATTTAGACATCGCAACTGAAGAGAAAATAGAATTTATCAGACAGTGGGTTTCTCATTTTCAAAGAAATTGGAATACGAATCTTGAAGAAGACTCATAAAATGGAGAACTATCCTATAACTGATGTATTCATAATGATCGGAATAATCTCATAAAATTGAGAACTATTCTATAACTGATGTATTCATAATGATCGGAATAATCTCATAAAATTAAGACCTATCCTATAACTGATGTATTCATAATGATCGGAATAATCTCATAAAATTGTACACTACCAAGATGACGGGTGTATCCATTTTTGGGGGCCCATGGAAGTTTTTCGAAGCTTCAGAAAAAAAAAACAGAAAGCGTTCTCGAATTGGAATTTTGGTGAAGAACTGAAAACATGCAGTTAACAGCTTAAGTAGAATTCAGTAAAATACTGTAGAATATAGAGGACTTGCTGACACTTGACCTCCAGCTAGGGCTACTACAAAATTCAGATGTAAATATTCCAGCTTAAGACAATTTCTATCTAGATTCCTACTTTTCATCTGCCCCCTGTTTACGTTTATTTTCCTTCCGACTATTCTTAAGTGCATTTGACCTTTCAACTCCTTCTCTAATCACCTGCCTTTCTCTTGTGCCCCTTTTTTTAAAATTTTTTCAAGGTTCCTTCTTCCATCTTGTTTTTTTGTTGTTTTTCTTCCCCCTCTTCATATTTAGCATCTTCGTCATCTTTTCAATTTTCTATTTTTTTTTTTCTTTTAATTCATTTCTCAACAAATTTGACCAATTCTTTAGTTTGACTATCATCCTCAAAACAATTTCATTCTAAAGAGGGGAAAGTACATTTGGGTGACGGAAGGAGGGTGACGTATTCTAAATCAGAAGCTTTTATTGTAATTTCTAAAGCCGACGATCCGCCATTTTTTTTTATTTTTTTATTTTTGTGTCATCTGACTTTTCATTAATTCTAGCGGCAAATATATTCACGTTGAAAAACAGGAAAGAAAAAAAACAGAAAACAACTAAAGAGATGGTCTTGGGACGATAAAAAATCATTGACAGCCGGTAAGGTTAACGCTAAAGTACATTCAAACAAACGAAATATCAAGAACTAAAAGAAACAGGCACTGCTTTGACGACTGATTCGCAATGCAAAAATGTGAGGAGGTGGGTGGCTTCGAACTGAAAGAAGAGTAGATCGTCAAAATCGCCTCTTGAATATTTGATGAGAAAAAGCCATCGAGGAAATTGATGAAGCATAGGGAATGTTCGTTGCAAATCGACCACGATTATAAGTGAATGATGAGAATTTATTAAAAAACATTTTTTAAAAGACAGAGGGAAAAACTGTGGGTGGGAGAGAGAAAGAGAAAATTTAAAGAAAAAAAAATTGATAAAAAATGAAATAGCGAGAGAAGTTGAGAAAGGAAGAAAAGAAAGAAATTCATTGGTGCATGAAAGAATTTAATGAAAGAAATATAAAAAAAAAATTGAAGCCGTCCTATTCATTCAGTTTTTAAATCTATATTTCTCCTTTGAAAAGGGTCTTCTTATTTTTTTTTTCTTTTCGTCATCTTCGTAATATTCTATTTTTTTTCCTTTTAATTCAATTCTGAAGAATTTTAGAAAGACTGGAATTATTGTCCCTTAGCTTTTTATGTATCAACCTTTTAACCTTTTAGCCGAGAATAGTTCCCAAAGAAAGTGCTACAAATATACGTACGTCTACTGTTTGAAGTAACCATCATACATCGTTATTTCGTTCAACAAAATGCGTAAGTACAATACTCACTGTGTAAATTAAGATATAAAGAAAAACAGTACAACGAGAAGCCCATCCATTCAGAAATGGCAACTTGTCTTTTCAATAAGTTTTCAATTTCCAGAATAGTCAATTTGATCCTTACTGGGTGGCCTACGATTATAGATTTATGCAAAACAAAGCTTAGCTTAATTAATTTTATGGGTTTGCTCATTCATTGCATATTATCCTTTTGTTACTAATGTTCCCCCAATACAAGGTCCAAAAACCACACATGGTAGAGGGTTAATGCGCACAGTTTATTGGCGTAGGAAATGGCAAAAGTTAGGAGTACATGGATGAAGCAGTCTTTAGTAAAAACACGAAACACAATCCTAAATAGGAAGCAAGGGGATCAAAAGATCCGGGAGGAGAGTAAATCAGACGATTAATCTCATAGAATAATTTGAACTGAGTTCCATGCACTATGATTGGGCCACACTAGTAGCATTGTTTTATATTCTCTTTCTCTCTCGTATTTTCTCTTTCTCTGTCATGTCTCTACAGAATGGGGTCTTTCACACTTTCCGTTTTTGTTAGTCTCAGAAATACTTTACGACCCCGGTATTCACTTTTTAACTTCTCCCCACCCCCATAAAACCTATAAAGTTAAACGTCCTTCTGCCTCTTTTACTTTCAATGCCTATCATTAGTGCTAAGTCTTCCCTCCTCGTTAGGGGTACCAAAAATTCAATTGCCTCGTTCTGATATTTAAGGGCAATTTTTTTGCAAGTTTTTATTTTTCTTAAAGCTTTTGAAAGATATAGAGCTGAATTCTCAACAGATATCAGTAATACCAACTGACCATTTTCCTCTTCATTAATACTTCGCTTAATTTTTGGAAGGCATCTTTCACAATTCAAATAAGTATTCAAATGCCTGTTCCATATGTCTGTTAACACGTTTTCCAGATACTTAAATCAAGTAAGTACTTTTTAACTATCTTCAATTCGTATTTCGAATTTTAGGCTGTTCCTTTTGCAAGCTTTCGATAGTTAGTCCTTTCTTCTTTCTTTCTCTTACTGCCTTTTTTCTCGGGGTTTCTACAGTTTTCTTTCTATGTCTCCTATAGAGTTGGTTTTATTTTATGTTGTTAAGATATGTCTGCAAATGATAATACCTCTCAGGAGTTTTTATTTATACCTTAAAATATTTACACTATTTATATTATTCGGACTATTGTCCTCATCTTTGTTATCCCTCAGTATCTGTCTATATTTCTGAGATGAGGTATTATGTATACTCTTTACAACCTCATCTTTACAGTCCGAATAATGTAAATAGTTTACATAATACCTCATCTCAGAAATATAGACAGATACTGAAGGATAACAGATGAGGACAATAGTCCGAATAATATAAATAATTTACAGAATACATCATCTGAGAAATATAGACAGATACTGAAGAATAAGAAAGACAAAGACAATAGTCCGAATAATGTAAATAGTATACATAATACCTCATCTCAGAGATATAGACAGATACTGAAGGATAATGAAGATGAGGACAATAGTCCGAATAATGTAAATAGTGTACATAATACCTCATCTCAGAGATATAGACAGATACTTAAAATATTTAGTGAAATTCCGAGTGGTCTCACTTTTCCTTCTTTACAGACTTCACACCTTTCGCAATTTCCTCTTTGCAAGTTTCCCCAATTAAATTCTGAAATGCACTATAAACGACACTCTATCGAATAGAAGAGATGAGAAATTAATTATAAACTCTGATTCCCGCCATTCAACGTTGGTTCTGTCTTGGTTGCTTAGTCATATTTTATTAGCGGTGAAATACATAATTACTTTGCGAACACCCTAATAGTTGTGCTGTTCCCACCAATGGCAATGGTCATAGTTCAAGATCAAGTAAAGAACCTGAATTTTTGCGGATTTTCAAAGCAATCAGAGTTTCCCTAGTTGTAACATTGTTGCAAAATATGTGAATGAGAAGCTATTGTTAATAATCGAATGTGTTAAATGTGGTTTGCTGTATTTCGTGGAGATTTTTAACTGAATGACATTCCACGGTCGGGTATCTCTAACTCCAGCGTTTCAACCAAAATAGAGCGTTAAAGCGTAAGATGATAGAAAGGTAAGAAAAAATATATCAATGGCTGAATAATGATGATATGAATTGATACAACTCAATAATTTTGCTTTTTTTAAATTGATGGCAATAACGCTGAAATCTTTTTCGAGAGCTGTTTCGTGGGGAAGAGCTGAATAATAATGAATTGATTCATGATTGACAGATTACAGCGTGTGTGGAATACGTCAGATTTTGAAGTAATTCTCACCCCAGCTTCATGAGTGTTTGCTGCGTCGCATTTGCAGCTTAAGGACATGATTTTATGCGTCAAAATAACTTGATAACTTCCTCGTACATAAAAATCGTATTTTCTTTTCCAATGCATCATTTAAACAAACTATTATGAATCATCCTGCAAACTCACGTGTTGGTTACACCGTATTTCATTTGCATTGTTCCTCTAAGATATCAAGCTTTCAAGTTCCGAATTTTTTCCCGCGCGTATATTTTCCTCGCGCTGATTATAATTTTCGCAATATAAGCTTGCATCTACTGAATTACCACCATATGATCCAATTATCTATTTTCTTGGCTTCACCGCGCTTTTTACAGAACCCTCAAGAAGAGTAAACAAAATCGAATGCGTATTTTATATTCAGCCATATTTTTCACCAAAACAATCACTTTCAATTTTCGGCAAATAATTTTTGTATGTTTTTAACGCAACGCAATTCCAAGGCAGAGTGTGGCTCTTGTAAGGAAGAGAAAGAAAGAAATCATTAATAGACTTTATGAGGAGATATAGGATAGATAACACTAGACATCATAGGTTAATATTGTCTTCATCGGGGAAGCAATTCCCAGGGAGTCTATTCCACAAAGTAACCGTTCTCAGACAACAGACAAAGCTAGAATTCTCTCCATAAGAATGGAATATGAAGAGAATAAGGATGTCGACCCTGTGTTCGTGGGATTGCGGGTCCTAGCTGCAAAGGTCTGAGCTGTTGGCACTTAAATCTGAAGATTTGCCATGAAAGTATTGATGGAGTAGTGAGAAGCTAGCAACGTTTCGTCTCTGGGAAAAGAGGTTGCATGGTAAGAAAAAACGCTGCGTAAAGGCTTTTGAATTCCGTCAAGTCTGCAAAGCGAGGATTAGACTATGACACTGATGGTAATTCAGAATGCGTAAATGTTCTGCTACGATGTTCCATCTGATAAAAATGGTAGTTGGTGGTTACCGTGAGCTATAGCCACAGCCCATTCAAGTGTGAACCAATGCTGTGTACTTGGCTTTTACTGATACTTTTTGTGTCAGATAAAATTCTCTGGCAGAGAGAAGGCACTGTGAAATTGTGAAGCTGGATGACGGTCAGGTGACACCTGTTGCGCATGTCGGTCCTTACTGAGCGATGAGATAATTCCCATAGATTTAACCCCCCTTCACTCCGTTAGGTTTCGCATTATCTCAGTTTTTAACCATGATTTGCCCTGGGATTGATAGTGGAGTGATTCCCCGTTGCCTTCTCCACGGTGAATTATGGAGACACTACCTCTAGTTAGTTGGCTTTTGACTCAAAGGGTTTTTCCGCCCTTTGTTAGGTCTTTTTTTTGTCCTATTGGCTTGCTAAAGGGTCGCCTCAGGGAGGGGGCTTATACTTAACATCAGGAAGAGGCAGCTGAAGTTCCTGGGATACACAATGAGGAAGGACCGTCTGGAGAATCTGATACTCACGGGTTGAATTGGGGGAAAAAGAGACAAGCGAAAACAACGCATGATATACCTAGTGGCTTTAAGCAAGTGGATGACAGAACGTGATCTGGGGGAGGTGACAGAGGAAAGGAACGTTGAGAGCTGCAAGGAAAGTGGAGAGCCATGATTGCCTACGTACTGAAAGTATATTGCACTAGGTAGAAAGAAGAGAGAAGCTTCACATTGTAAAATCTGAAGCTTGTCATCTGTGGTGTATCGGTCGATTCACCAATGAAATGGAACAAAGGAGGATACCTTCGGCATCAATTTTGAAATAGACCAGTGAGTGGTCTGAAGTTCCCAAGAAAGGTAACACTTCTAGCGGAACATCGGTCCTGAACAATGAGGAGATGAGGAAGACGTTTAAGGATTGTCAATGAGGAGATGAGGAAGACGTTTAAGGATTGACATGATGCCCAGCTATATCGGAACCCGTGCAGACTTATTTCCGATCTTGGACATGTTGACCATGTTTGCCACAGTCTCTGAATATGGAATCCAGTGAAGTCCGTGATCTATTTAATATCAGAGGTCGGCAGTGAAGATTCAGAGAAAGTAGCGGTTGTTAAGTAATTCTTTAAGTCTTCGATATCAGGTTGGCAGTGAGGATAGTTTGGGAGAAAAAACAAAAATGGCTGCCTTTATACACGTCGCATTGAATATTTTGTGCTTTCTGATTGGCTAACCCTTCTATTGGTGAACTATAAAATGAGTCAGCTCATTTTGACTGGTTCACTAGTAAAGAATACACAAAAAGCTGCAACAGGACAGCTTGTGTGCGATGGGGAAGCAGGACAGTATTTAAGTTCGTCATCGGTTATTTTTTAACGTACTTAGCTCACCTTCTGGTGAATATAGAAATCGCCACAAATGCCAATGCTAACTATGGAAGGATCACAGAGGATATCATCAATCATCTCAGAAATTCGACCAGGCATTGCGATGGCATCACAGAGAGGATTGTAAGAACAGAGCTCGTACTATGAGAGAGAGAGACACGCCAGAGAACATGAATGGGGAATCAGGTCCTCATTTCACGGTGTCTCTGTCACAGAGGAACTGGCCGTTTATATATACTTCAAGCGTATATCTAGGATGGGCCAACTAGAAATATAATTCTTCAATCGCTTTCAAGCTTAGGCGACTCTAAAGACATTTCTAGAATATCTCTGATATTGTGCAAAAGGTGCCTTTGATATTTTGCGCAACAACCTAAACATTTGTCCCGTATTTCAACATAGTTATTCCATATAATGAAATCATAAATAATAGATTTTCAAACCGATTCAACAATCGCCCCGGGAAAGAAGCGTATCTGCGATTATTATGGAAATGATAATGTTATATTCTACATTTTAAAGAATTCTTTTCTTTTTTTTTTAAATTTCTCGTTAAGAGCTTGATTTGATTTCAACAGACTATGACACTGATTCGTTCAGAAATATTACACGTTGCAAATTGCAACCAATTCAAACAGACTATCATATTCCTTTAGGCAAAAACGAATATATGCAGAAAATTGTACCCACTTCCAATAGGATATCAGAATAAAATTCTTTCAAAACTGAACGTGATTAATTGAACGAGATTACAAAAGAAAGCCTCACTGCTTCTCCAAAATGGATGTGTGGAGAATTTTAATTGAATCCAGCCGAATTTCGCAATACTTCTCTCGAAAAATAATACCTTGCACCCGATCCCAAAAGTCATTTAGTCGAAACCAATCCACCTGTTTAATTACACCTATATCTAACAGCTATGGTTATGTCATTGTTCCTGAGCTGACATCTTGGCCCCAGTCACTTTCCAGCCGCCTTAGTGTAAATTCCTTCCGACTTTCCCTGTCATCTTTGATCTTGAATAATTTAAACGCAATGTCAATCGTTATCTATTATCTTGCTGATTCCATGTCTATTATTCTCGCTCCTTAATAATGTTTCTCTTTTTTATTATTATTCTTTCAAAGGCTGTAACTCCTTCTGTATAAGTGGCTTTACTGCCTTGCATGATGTGATATGATTAAAAAAAACTAGTGGTGACTTCACTTAAAAATAGACAACGTTTAACATCGTGATGTTATCAAGTAGCACCTTTGTTCCTGTTTTGTGATCCATTCACTCAATTCCTCTACGATCACCGAAGTTAAGCAATATCGAGCCTGGTCAGCATCTAGATGGGTTCCCGTTTTGGAATACCAGGTGTTGTGAGCTTGGATGTGCAGCTGGTGTAATGGATAATGGCTCGGAATTGTTCATCGGAGAGTCGACACCAATTCTATTTGGGTTCGTTATATTCATTTACGGGCAAATGTCTTTGCGAAAGGCATGAATCCATCTCTTCCACCACGTTGTAAGTTAATTAGTAATATTTGATGGGCGGTGTGGTATAACGGCTCGAAATGAGAAAATGGGGGGCTGAGTTCGAATTCCAGTTGGGGTGTGTTACATTCGTTTACGCGAAAATACTCTCGGGAAATGTATGAATCCATCTCTACTCTCCCCAGCTATGGGTTGGATAGTAGAACAGACTTGGTCCTATAGCCTTGGTTGGCAACCAGTCTATAGCAGAAAGTAATGGCAACATATTGTCTGAAAATCTTCTGCTTAGTTACTTATGAATCGAAAGAGACATGTTCGCCCAAGCGTGTATCATGTAAGGCACTTAACTGGGTGACTGACTGCATCACTAAAACCATCATAATCACAAAAACTAAATAAATAAAACTGCGTACAAAATATTTAGATTTCGGCATTAAATAATCCACAGAGGTGTTGACATGTCGTTAATAAAAAAAACAACGAACAAACCATGCACTCAATCTCGTTAAATAGGTTATTTTTCCACCTTGCTTCTCTTGCCTTCATTATGAGTGTTAAATATGGTAGGCCTTCTCTCCTCATTAGGCATCCCAGAAATGTCACTTGTCTCTTTCTGATTGTAAGTATACATTTCCTTTGAGCTCCTATTTAACTGAATTCTTTCTTGTTGATCATGTTACTCTTAGCATTGATTGGTAAGAATAATTATAAGGAAATTGTCCAGTATTCACTGCCATATAGGTGAAGAGATACGAGATCACGGTTTGTTGCCCTTTTCTTTGTTTCTAACAATGTCTTTCCATGTCTTATTTCTTTGTTTTTGGCAGGCATCTTTTACTGTTTCTATACATTTTCGGATTTCTGTGCTAAACCTTCTGTCCATCATCCAGCTATTTAAATCTCAGCAGCTGCTTGATTTTTGACATCCCCAAAACAGAGACGACATTTGGACTCTCTCTCTCCGCCCCTCTCTCCCTCACTCTCTCTCTCTCTCTCTCTCTCTCTCTCTCGTTTATAGACGTTCATGCATGCTGTTTTCTTGTAGTTGATTGTGCTTCTTGCTTTTCGTTGCTAAATTGTCTAAGAGAACATTAAGTTTTAATTTAGAGTCAGTGTAAGATGTGAGGTTCTTGTCATGGATAGCGGCACCGGATGACAACTCAGGTGGCCGAGTTCGAATCCTAGTCGATTTTGTTACATTCATTTACTCGCACTTAACCATGGAAAAGGTATGTATCTATCTTCTGCTCCAGCTATGGATTAAATCATAGGATTGGTATCTGGAAAAATCATTATTGCCCCACAAAAATGTTGTGCAATATATATTTGCACCCACCAAAAATCGCCCGCGCCAAAATATGTTTTCGGTTTTAACACCCTCTCTCCTGTCTCTCTCTCTTCTCTCTCTCTCTCTCTCTCTCTATATATATATATATATATATATATATATATATATATTTAGTTGGATTGATGTGAGTTTGTGACCCTGGGTTTCACGCTTTTGCGATCAAAACCCAGGTCAATCACAAACCACATCAATCCTAAATATGTTAGCTCTATCTCTGATATTGAGCGCTTTCTAATAAGTACCGCCCATATAATATATAAATAATTATATATTTATATACATATATATATATATATTTATATTTATATACATACACTTTTCACACACACACACACACACACACACACACATATATATATATATATATATATATATATATATATATATAGTTGGATTGGTGTGAGTTTGTGACCCTGGGTTTCATGCTATTTGCGATCATCGGACAAACTGATTAATTTTTCAATTTTGGATTTATATATGGTTGTGCATATCAGTGTTTTTATGGTAGTGGGAGGAAAGATTGTTGTCAAAACTCCACTCATACATACACAAACATACATGCATTCACTCATTGATATACGCAGACATACATACACGTACGCTCACTCATTGGAGCTTACATAAACATATGAACAGTGTGGGATTGGGCATATATGCACATTCATGTGTCGTTGCGTACATATGTACGCAATTGGTCGCTGTATTCAATGTTGGATTGTGTAGTGAACATCTTTCGTCAGTTGCGGTGTCAACTCGCAGACCGTTCGTCTATTTTGTTCGCTGAATAATGTTTTCTCATTCCCTCATTGATATACGCAGAGATACATACACGTACTCCCACTCATTGTCACTTTACAGTTTCCCTTCTTTTGTTGCTTTAAATTTGGAATTTTATGGTCTGTCATTCATTTACACAATCTTGTAGAGAGGTTACACAAAATTGTCCCTTGCTTTTCTCTGGGTGTGCCGGTGGGGTACTGAATAGCGACTGAATGTGAACTCAGAAAGCCTGGTTCTAATTCCCGTTGGGTTCAATGCATTTATTTTTACGCAAATACCTTGGAAAAGCTAAGTATTTATCACCTCACCCTAGTTAGGTGTTAAATAGTAAAACTCGTATATAGAAAAATCATTGTTCTTTTCAGAAAATTCTTAATGCAATGTTAACTCGCAAAAAAGTATTTGATTAACCAAAAAATATGTTACGATTTTAAATAAGCCCCGAATGTAAAAAAAAAAAGTCAAATCGTCTGCTTTTCTCGCCTTTAGTCTGGTTTTCGTTTTAACTATCAAAGCTTTCTTTTTTATTATTTTATATTTGAGCTGCCTTTGATTGATAGAATTTTTAAAAATTTCTCTGTTTCTCACATTTACTTTGATTTGTCGGTAGGACCACATCTTTGTTAGTCCCGGTTATTTTTATTATCATTTTTGAAGAAATGTGACTTATATTAAGATTAGACAAGATTTAGGAATGCAGCACGTTTCCTTGTTTCTGAAAGCATTTTTCGATCCCTTGAAACGTAGCTCTGTTTTTGCCAAAAATCTTCTTCGGTATTCCTATGCGTCTTCGGTCATCTGTAACACAGATTCCATTATCTATTATTATATTAGCCGAATAGGTAAATCCCTGCTTTTTCCATCCTGATGACCTACCTCTCCATTTAGTTTCTCTCTTTCTGCAGATAGACACTATCCTCATAGAGTTAATCACAAGTCCCTTAGTCTTGCTTTCCAAAAATCCTTTTTCGAAATTTTCCTTCAGATTACATTCCTAACCTGCAATCATCACTGTGTCGTCTGCATCGGTTAAGATATTAAGGTGATGTTCAACTCTAATAAATCCCGCTAGGTTTTCTAGTCTTCTTAGAATCAATTTCAAGTGCGGGTTGATTAAATACGGCGAGAAAACATATTCCTGTGGAAGTCCTCTTTTTTATTTTGGCGTTTTCTCTTTACTCATTCTTTATCTTTATTTATTTTTACTTTCAGTAGAGTATAAGGACTTTTTTTCCGTGTAGACCAAGCCTTCCAAACATTTAAAGAGTTTCTTCCAGTCGTCCTTTAACGAAATGCCATTGAGCAATCGATGCAACATTGGTATAGATGTTTCTACACTTTTGTTCTTCAACCTGATAACATTGCAACATTTGTTCCATTCTCTAAAACCAAGCCATATTCTTTGTTTACATATTTCCTGTTTAATTTCGTTATGAGCTTAATTCCTTAGAATCTAGTTTAGATGTATAGGTGTATTTATTTGCTCATGATTTAATTGACAGCGGAATGAAGATTGATCTCTAGATGTCTTCCGGTATTGCACTGTTGTTATATATTTTCTGTATCACTTGGGTAACCGTATCAAATTCTAAATCCATAAGTATCTCTATTAAAAACTCATTTGGTCCAGTTAATTTTTTCTAATCCATCAGAGCCAATGCTGTTATAACCTCATGTTTTATGCTTTTATATAATGAAGTTTTTTCCGCCTCTAATTTCTCTTTGATGTAGATCCATTTTTCCCATTATGATTGATTCCCCTTTAGAATTTATGTTTCCTGGAAAAGACTGCATTTACTGTCCTTTTATATTTTAGTGCATACCTGTTATATTAACGTTTTCGATTTCTTCGATCTAAGCACATTCCTGTTTTTAAGCCATTCATGTTTTTGCGTCATTGAAATTATTATTGATGTTCTTGTTTAAACTCATATATTATACGTCTTTTCTTGGCCTTAACTACTCTCTTTCATTACGTCAAGAATGTTTTATTTTTAGCTTTCTTCTCTTGGGAATGTTCCTTTTACGATTATGCACTTTAAGTTGCCCCTGAATGGTTAAAACGCTTCATATATTCAATCGTTCAGATCTGGTCTTTATATTAGGACCTTGAATACGTTCTCGCTGATTTCGCATGAAAAGCAATGTTTTATTTACAAAAATTAGCAAGAGACGTGTCCCTGAAAATATCGTCCATCGCTAGCTACTACTTTTTCCCACCTTTCTGGAAGCATTTGAATTGCACGTCGGAAAAAAACGACACATCTTTTGAAGCTAACAACGAGTCGACCCATTTTTGGCATCTTCATAAAAATGAAAGTGCTGCTCAGTAAGACCATGTACCTGTTACGGTTTTTTGTGTATATTATATATGTAACTAGTGAGCGAGTCAAAATGACTTAATTCCCTTTATAGTCGACCAATAGAAGGTTGACCAATCAGAAGCCGCACAACACTATATCCGTCGTGTATAAAGGCGGCCATCTTTGTTTTCCTACCAACCTGACCAGAGGCAACTTGTCCGGCGAACAGGACAGACGGAAGAACTACGCTCTGCTACCTTGCTGCGATATCCACTGCGAGCCTGCACTACGCTTTCCTACTGTCTCCGAAATATTCACTGCCAACCTCTGGATTCTATACTTGAAGACGACCGTCATGAAAATGTCTAACAGTACCATCGATCGGAACAAGTTATAATCGAACGGGGCAATGTCTGGCGAATACGGCGGGTGGGCTAGGGATTCCCATTTAAGCGTTTCTAAGTAGGTTTTCACCCGTTTTGCAACATGTGATCTAGAGCTGTCATGTTACGAAGTCTCTTTGTCGTATCTCTGCTCGTATAGCGGTCGTTTTTTCTTCAATGCTTGGCTCAAACGCATCAATTGTAGCCGATAGCGATCTCCTGTCCTGGTTTCTATTGGTTTAAGCAGCACAAAATGAACTACACCAAATGCAGAGCAGAAACTTCGAACTATGAATATTCGGCTTTGCCGCTGATGTTGATGTATGGCAGAGTTTACCCAACGATCTTCTACGGTTAGGCTATCGTAATGTATCATCGCCGGTCACGATACGATGCAAAAAAAACAAAACTTTCCTTTACCGCCGTTGAAGCAGCTATTCACACGTGACAAGACGCCATTCGACGTCTCTCGGCTTCAATTCGTACGGCGCCCAATGTCCTTGCTTCTGAATCATTCCTAATGCGTTCAAAAATTTCGAAACGGTTGTGTGATCAACTCCTAATGATTCTGCAAGTTCAGCTTGCGCCAGACATTACTCTTCATGAAGTAATGCCTCCAATTCTTCGTCTTCAATCGTTTTCGTTGTATGAGGGACAAACAGCTGTGTTCTTAAAAGCAACAGCCAGGCAACCCGCACATATCATTTGATTATAGTGGCGAGGACTTGTGCAGAAGCAACAACACTTTTTTGGAAGACACAAATACAGAAAACTGGTGTACATAGTGAAAACGACTCAATTCAATGGTGTCCTCCTCCCAGACGGGTTGCCAAATAAAAACGGCCTATAGTCTATACTGCTATATATCCACAGCTATAGGAAAAGAAATTCCTATAGATCCGAATGCTATTTGCACGTAAATTAATATAACGTACTCAATTGGAATTCGAACATTCTGGGTGCTTAAGTGTAAAAAGCTGGTGAGACGCAGCAGGATGTTTTGAAAAAAATTGTTTTGGTTTGATTTTTCATTAAAGCGGATCTCGTGTGTATTTTGTATATATCTTCTTTTATTTTTATTTATTAGAAAGAGATAAGTTAGATTCATGAATAATGGATCTGTAGAAAAATGGTGACGTAATGTAGTTTTTTTTAACGTGTGTCAATAGTTGGTAGTATTGCTATAAATATATTTTTATAATATTTTCTCTTTAAAGGGTTATGTTCTTTTTTTTAATAATTTAATGGCATTGGTGAAATTAAAGTTATATCCCACGTCGTTGCGGTGTAAAACGAGAGAATTTGAATGTTTATCTAATCACAAATCTCTTTTCGTGTTCCTGGTTGCGGGCTTTTAGGTCACGTGGTGTCTCCCCAATGTACATGTTATTGCATTGTAAACATTTGATTTGATAAACTCCAGCATTTGAATTGTTTTTTTTTTTTGTTTTATTTTTCATTTTGATTATATCTCCGATAGTCTTAGAGATGGTTGCAAGTATTTATATACAAGAGCAAAAATATTATTGTTTTTTTTTCCAAATGTTTCTAGCTTAGGAACGCCCATAAATATTCATCAGGTGAGCTGAAACATCAGGCAAGCTATGGAAGACACAAAGTGTCTAATAAGCCAAAGTGAGTAAATGATTTTCAAAAAAAGATATTTAAAAAAACACACACACACACACACATATATATATATATATATATATATATATATATATATATATATATATATATATATATAATCTCTCACCGCAAGCACGACTTGGAGTTTCATTCACAACACAATCTTCAGGTGCTGACGGTAACACCATTTGCATTATTATATATTTGGTTATTACAATGTATTTGGTTATTACAATATATTATGCTATATATATATATATATATATATATATATATATATATATATAGAGAGAGAGAGAGAGAGAGAGAAAAATATATATATATATATATACATATATATGTCTTTCATATCATATCTCTCTCTCTCTCTATATATATATATATATATATATATATAGAGAGAGAGAGATAGATAGATAGATAGATAGATAGATAGATATGTGTATGTCTATAAGTGAACATTGAAGTCAACAATCATGTGGCCTGATGATTGCGTTTAGCACGAAACAGTCTGTCGTCTCTGAATGTTGACTTCAATGTTCACTTTTATATTTACATACACTATCTCTGATATTGAGAACTTTATCCCATAAATACAGCATAACTTAAATATATACACCTATATATATGTAGGTGTGTGTATGTGTGTGTGAGAGTGTGTGTGTCTCTGTGTGTGCGTGTGTGTCTGTGCGTGTGTTGTGTTTGATGGATTTATTTTTATAGCTTATTAACCTTTTGCAGATTAAGTAAAGATTGTTAGATTCTGAGAATTTTGGGGAGGATAATAAAGATTTTATTGTCCCAAAATTTCTGCCTAATGCATTATTTCACTCAAAAGCTATTGACAGAATATATTTTACATCTATCATCCAAAACTATGAAGAAATTTCAGTCAGTTCTCGGTGAAAACTGAACATTGAGTCAGTCAAGTTACATACGAGATACACGCTTGAGCGATTTGGTCTCTTTCAATTTATAACTGATTAAGCAGATTTCCCGCAGTAAGTTGCCTTTTTTTTTGTTTTTGTTTTGTAGGTAAATTGGTTGTCAACCAAGGCTAGAACCCAGTTTTCCCTGTTATTCACCCCATAGTTAAGTGGAGAAATTATGGGGTTATACATTTCCAAAAGATCACTCAAGAGGCATACGCGATACACGCTTGGGTGATCATGTCTCTTTTGATTCATGATTGACTAAGCCGAAGATTTTCCCGCAGTAGGTTGCGGGTTCTTTCTGCTATAAGCTGGTTACCAACCAAGGCTATAGATCGCAGTATGTTCTGCTTTTCAACCCATAGGAGGGAGAAGAAGAAATGAAGTCATACCCTTCTCAATTGTATCTGCGCATAAGCACACATAACGGTTGCGACTGTAATTAAAGATGATCCTATCAGACCATTGCAAACCTTCGGTTATAAAATCAATATACGTAATCTTACTTATTATAAAACGCAGATTGTGTGTGCGTGTGTGTGTCTGTAACGTTTATATATTGGATCGAATAACGAGTGGAAAATATATTCAAATCAGAATTCTAATTATGAATCACCACAAGCAAAATATGCATTTTTTTTGACTGTATTCAAGAAGTAAAAATCATAAATTGTAAAACTAAAAGATTACAGAAAGGTTACCTACATTTTTCAACCGATTTCAACAAAACTTTTTTTTTTGGCATGTAGTGTTTCTTATTGTCTTGCACACTTTTTTCTTTATTTTTTACATTCAGAATGCTTTAAAAATTCCATTTACAAGACAATTGTTTATAATAAAATTCTATGCAATCGGTAGAGACTCATAGCGATTGAAAACAATGTTTTTGTTTGAGTTTGGGTTTGACCAATTCGTAAAAAAACAAAAAAAACTAATTAAGACATGCGTGTCCGTCAACCTTAAACAATAATCTTTGTCAATTTTATTTTTCAGTCTTTATGATGGTGGATACTAGATCTATCTCTTACTGTTATATCCCCGGACAACGCCGGGCTCTACTGCTAGTATATAATATAATGTAATCAATGTAATAGTTTCCCTGTCTATATTGTCTGTGCAGACCCAAACCCAGTCGTCTTCCTTTAACAGCAAATATATTATCATTATTATACTTTTTAACTTTTTTCATCAATGGTAGTTATAAAAGCATTATTTTGTTACAAGAAAAATCGTCATTGTTGATCTGAAAAACAAAAACCGTTTCCAATAAACAATTACATCAATGTAATGGTGAAATGCGGAGAATAATATGTTTTAAAATAACTTTCCTTTTGAGACTCGTATGAATGCTAGCAACGAAAATGTAAGGAAGGCCAAAAGCCTAAAATAAAATTTTAAAAAAAGACGTAATTAAACGAATAATACTAGTAGGGAAAAACAATAGTTTCGGTACCTCGATGAATACTTCCTTCCAGATTGATATCAACTACAATCACTCAAAATGCAAATAATAAGCGAAACGATTCTTTAAAAAATAAAATCCAAGAAGATATGCCCGCTATTCTCCATCTGATGATCTAAAATATGAGTGGCAACAATGACGACGACATCAATAACCAAATTGAATGGCAGTCACAAGAGCAACAATTACAATTATGAAACAAGATAAAGTTACTAATCACCCCCAACCCATACTTCGATCGATATTCAATGCCACCCGCACACCAACCCTTCATTGATTTACTCTTGCTCACTGTTCACCTCGGGCAAAGATCTAGATATTTTCGTTTCTTTCGTTGTTCTTAAGAAGTTTATAAAGAATGTCGAACGAGTTCTTGTTTTAGAAATAGCATTTGAACAACATTGGCATAGACAAAAGGCGAACGGCTTAAAAGTCCGTTCGGTTAACCTGTTTTCAAAACACTCTTTTTTTTTTTCTTATGCTGCGGGATTAGGTAAATCAACAGGAAAACCGGATGAACAAAATCTGACATACATACATACAGATAATATGTATATGCATACATACATAGATGCATACATACATACATTATATATATATATATATATATATATATATATATATATATATATATATATATATATATATATAGAGAAAAGAGAGAGAGAGAGAGGAGAGAGAGAATACAAAGATAGTTTATCAAAAGACATAGATAGATAGATAGATAGATAGATAGATAGATAGATAGATTTCTCGTAGGATGAAGATAATTAGAATCTTTATAGGACTATTGTCAAATTTGAGGCCACACTAAGAGTTGCAGTGTCAAGTAGCTTGAGACTGAATGACAAACAACAGACAGATAGATAGATAGATAGATAGATAGATAGATAGATAGATAGATAGACAGATACTAATTGAAGTAACGCATACATTTATAAACGAATTTTGCAACAAATCGATCTTGCCTGTACATTATACGTGAAATGAAATGTTTTACGGCATAATGTGCAGCTGCAAGTGAAGAAAAAGGTCACGAATGATCAAAAATTTGAGTCTTCCTCATTAAAAATAAATTTTACCCGATCAGTTTCGCTACCAAACTAATTTTTTTTTTACTATCATTTAAATTCAACAACATCATATCTTCGAAGAAAACATTTACTCTGTTTAGTTATTTTAATGGATTTTATCTTATAAGGCTCTCAGTTTTTATACGCATGGGAGGGCCATACACCGTGAAATGCAATATATATATATATATATATATACATATATATATATATATATATTAGCAGCATGGCCCGGGTTTGCCGTGCTTGATTCAAAAATCGTACGACTCATACAGCAATTGCTATCACTTGACTTAAAATATGTTTGCCCTTCCTTGCCTTTAAAGGAGTGCCCTTTGCCATGCTGATGTTGCTACATGCCTTACTTCTTGCCTATCTCACACTGCGAATTTTTTCTAAGCTCTA
>CAHIKZ030001200.1:922500-975000 GCA_903632075.3 Acanthosepion pharaonis
ATCATAAGATGGCGGAAATTTAGAATTTGGGACATTAAATGCTATATAGAAGAACCAAATTTGCAAGAATGAATGATACAATATGCGCTTCCATGAGCCCATCTTGATAACCATAACTGCGAATTCATCAGGAAGCCTATCCTTCATGACGTAGAATCTAATATCAGAAATCGTAACTCGTTTCAAATCTATTAAATACAAACAGAATACTGTCAGTAAGAGAACAAGGTGGCAGTCAGTATTTTGATTATTCTACAGGCAGTGGTATAAATAGAGCGTGAGCTGCCCGGGAGAGTTCTTGCGTTTGCCGCACGCTAGTTTGTTTACCATTATAATATTACTTTCGGCTTCTTGATAAGATCCAGAGGCGGATAAGCAATATAATTGTCCCTGATCTGGCATCTCGTCTACAGTCGCTCTCTCACAGACGTGCCGTCGCCTCTCTCTGTTTTTTTTTTACAAATACTTTCATGGTAATTGCTCCGAGGAGCTGCATTCGCTGGTTCCCAGACTTCATGAATTCAATCGCCCTACGAGGCTGGCATCCAGCTCTCACCCTTTCACTGTTGAAACTATTAAATGTAGCCGTCTCTTCTACTCCAATAGCTTCATATCTCGCACCTCTCGCCTATGGAACTCCTTCCTTATTCCAGTTTCCCTGAGAGCTATAATCTCCAACTATTCAAATGTAATGTCAATCGAGATCTCCAGTTGCCTTGATCTATCCACTATCCTTCTCCTCATCCTTTCCTTTATCACTCCTATCTGATCTTGCTCCAAATCTTCTGTGACCCCTTGCGTCCTAGTGGCTTCCCGCCTTGCTTGGGGTGAAACGCTTAAAAAAAATACTCAAATATAGCATACTGACAGTAAGTCAGTTAAGTGCCATACATGATACACGTTTGGGCGATCATGTATCTTTCGATTTTTTTCCAGCAGTAGGTCGACATTTCTTTCTGCGGTCGACTGGTTGCCAACCAACGTTAAAGAATCCAATCTGTCTTCCTATTTAACACATAGATGGAGGGAAAAGAGATGGATTCATACGTTTCCCAAGGATTTTTGTGCGTAATTGAATCTAACGAACTCTACTCTCGGAATTCTCAATCCGAGCCGATATCCATTAAACCACAACACACTAGATGTACTTAAACTTTATCAGTCACTGGTACAAAGCAAAAACGATATATTAGGAGGGGGCCATCTTTATTTCTGAAAGGAAAATTACAACTTTCTACAAAATAACTTTTCTTGGTTTTTTTGTTGGCAAATTCTTCAATGACATCGTCAAAAAATATTGTAACTTTCAATTATCGATCCATAGACAATAAATAGGCCAATACATATGCCACAGTTTAAGTTACTCGAAATCGAAAAGGTCCTTCAACTGTGAGTACGGTCCTGACATTAAAATCATATTTATTTCAATACAGCCTATACAAATGTACCCCACCACCCCCATTAAACTGCCCGCCAACAAATACCGCTAGGGGCGGACTGGACCACTGTGGCTACGCCACTCTCGACAGATAGAGATTGTTTCAACATATTTCCTCAACCGCAATGTTTTCTTTAAAAAAAAAGTTTAAATTCATGCTGACGACTTTTATGCTACTCTATGCAAAATAAATATTTTAATATTTATATCGAGGTTTGGAGCAGTTAGATCTTATTTTTATTTTTATAACTAAAAGATCTTCTGGCAAAGTATAGCAGCTGTTTGTTTATCGATCTGTCTGTCTGTTTGCTGTCAATCGACGATTAAAGTGTGATCAATTATCAAAAGACAACCTACGACAGTATTCCTCTGCCAAAGAAAATCGTTCTGGTGAATATATTATGATTATGGCTACCAAAACAGATATGCCATTGCACAAAACTAGTCTTAGTAAATAAAGTGAGATATTTCTTAATGAAACATATACATTTACAATGATATTACCAGTTAAACATTTCTATGATTTTCAAAAGTTAAATGAAGATGGAGAGACGTTTGGCTTTGGCATCCAAATCACAGCCACATTTCCATCCATTTCCATTTAACTTTTTAATATCATAGAACTGTGAAACCGGCAAAATTACACGAATATAATATACAATATTAACAAATATTCTTATAGCATATATATATATATATATATATATATATATATATATGGCCTCCTTTGTAAATCACTAGTGGGTCCTAAACGCCACTTAAGAATATCTCATAAAATTTCATAACTGAATCAACTAAGCTGTCAGACAGGAGAGTCCATATATATATATATATATATATATATATATATATATATATATATATGAACAGAGATAAATAAATATATATATATATATATATATATATATATATATATATATATATACATACACAGAATGAGATAGATAGATACATATGAAAAGGCTGAGATAGATAGATAGATAGATAGATAGATAGAAAAAACTGAAAAGTCTTAACCAAAAACAAATATCCTGTGTTATTCAACATCTACTGTCATACAATCATATCTGACAAAGAGATAGATATAAACTGAGCAGATGGATAGATAGGCAGATATGAACATAGATAGATAGATAGATAGATAGATAGATAGATAGATAGATAGATAGATAGATATGAACAGATTTCGTAGATAGCTGTCTACCGAGATAGAGAGGCAACGTAATTGAAATGCTGGGCAGGAAACGTTGTGCACCGTTAATTCTACAACTTGAAACAACAAAAGTTGAATAAAATTCTGACGTTTAGAACTTAGCAAATAGACACATACACACACGTGCACTCATGGATACATATATCAGTATACGGTTGAATCTCCCGTAGAATTAGACGAATGCAGCCCTAACAGACTATCCGCACACATGATTTTATTATAGTAGCGAAAGCTTGTGTAGAACCACCCACAGTTTTCGGAAGAATTGATCAGAGTATGTGTGCACGGTACGATAGGAAATCTCCGATCAGCTCTTCTGAGGTTTCGAATTCAGAATTGTCCTTCCCTTAGACTAGCTGACAATCAAGGCTAGAGAGAACAATCTGCCCTGTTATTTAATCCATAATTGCGGGGAGAAGAAATGACTACGTACCTTCCCAAGCGTATTTGAATTAATGTGAATGTAGCCACCTTGAACATCGTGGAGTTTGTCGACTGGTTTGCAGCACGAATTCTTAAAGAAATCATCATTGTAGGCACCAAAAGATAGACTTGTGTCTGTGTGTTCGGGAGTATGCGTTCTTAAGCATATATATATATGTGAATCTGTGTACGCGTGTGCGTGTATGCGTGTACGTGTTTGTCGCTGTGTATTTGTGTGTGTGTGTGAACGTAAGTTGCGTAGAAACGTGGTCATAGCAAAATCCGATTATGTTTAGACATTGCAGACAAAAAAAGAAACGGAAGAAATTGAATAAGCGTGTCCTACATTGGAGAACAAACATCCGAATTACGTCACCGGATGTCATGGCATCGCCCGACTTCGGTCGATGGCCTGACGATCAAAACTCGACTATGTTGTCCATTGTGTCATCGCACCGTACTAAAATGCCTCCGCTGCGCGTCTGACATTAGCCAATATCTCAATAACATATTTAAATTTGAATAGGCGCTTGCATCGTATACAACTAATTGGCGGGCGTTGTTTTTTTGGGTTTTTTTTCAATGATTTTTTTTTTTTTTTTTTTTTTATCCATGACCAGCAAAATTCGAACTTCGAGGAACAATCTTTAATTCGTCTAATTTTAATGTCTGTTCATGTCGGACCGCTGAACGCAATGTCGTACATGTTTGTCAATGGCTTTTGGTTCCTTTATATAATAAAAGCTATATATCTCTCCCAACCCTCCCTCTCTCTTTCTATTTCTCTTACTCCCTCTCTTCCTCTCTCTCTCTCTTTCTGACTTTCTCTTTAAGATCAAGAACTGAAAAATAGAACTATATTAGGGGCAGGTAATCAAATGAAAAAATGACAACGAACATGGATCAAAAGGACACGTGGCGATAGGGTAGAAAGCATTTGGCAAAAATAGAGTTAAAACAAAAAAAAAAAACACTTTGCCAAGAAGCGTGAAGCGTAAAAGCTATAGTGAATGGCAAATGAAACATTATAACCTTATAAGAGCAGCTGTCGTACAGGCGAGAAATTGAATGTTTTTAAATAATTTCACCACAGGCAAGACGATAAAATCCACTGAAAAGCATGTGGCTATTAAGAGATAGAGGACAATAAAATAAAATAAAAAAAAACAGAATTTAAATAGACAGGAAACGAAGTGACATTTACACTTTTGAAGATTGTAGTTACTGGGAAGCGGGAAGTCGGAAGAGCGTTCCACAAAGGAGAAGTGCGAAAGAAGTAACTATTACCATATCAATATCACCTGCCCGCTGAATTTTGTCAAATCGGTCAGACTATATAACTAAATATAACATCAAACAGCTACGTGAAAAAAACTTATATATATATATATATATATATATATATATATATATATATATATATATATATATATATATATATATATTATATATTTACAGGGCGAACAGAAGCCTTTTATTTACCAACACATAACGTCCTGTGAGGAATTCATTAATGTAAATGTGTAGATTTTATTTTGGAATTTATATCTCAGGGAACGAAACGCATTGATAAACAAAAGTTACCCTTTTTTCTTTAATGTATATTGTCTTTATAGATATATATTTATCCTATATATTTACACTTGGACACATACATACACACACAGACACACAAAGATTATTGTTATATGTTAATTATATAGATAAAATATTTAAGTAAATGGTCTGTTTATAATAAACAGTTTTAACAACATTTGCCGGCCCGAATGTCCGAGAAATTTCAGATATATTAAAAATAACCGCCGGACTTAGCCATTTTTTATATATATATATATATATATATATATATATATATATATATATATATATATATATATAGTTAAATATATATATATATACATAAATATATATATATATACATAGATAAATATATATATACATAGTTAAATATATATATATATATAGTTAAATATATATATATATATATATATATATATATATATATATATAGTTAAATATATATATATATATATATATAGTTAAATATATATATATATATATAGTTAAATATATATATATATATAGTTAAATATATATATATATATATATATATATATATATATATATATATATATATATATAGTTAAAATATATATATATATATATATTAATATATATATATATATATATATATATATATATATATAGATAGATATAGATATAGTTAAACCTAGAGAGCCAGACAAATCTACCAAGGTTTGACCTAAGCGGATCGTCAGGTAAGGCCTTCCCTGACGATCCGCTTAGGTGAAACCTTAGTAAGTTTATCTGGCTCTCTAGTAGGTGAAACCTTGGTAGGTTTGTCTAGCTCTCTAGATTTAACTAGGTTTGCTCTACTCATTGTATTGAGCACTTTATTTTGTTGTTTTGGGTACTCGCATCCGGTTTTTTTTCTTTGGGCCTTGAACTTGTATGCTAGATGATTATTTTCGGTTAACGTACATGTTCTTGGTTCTTTCTTTTTTTATACACTTTTTCTCCTTTGATATTAGTTTTATTATTTGAAAATCAATACACAGAAGGTTTTTCGAGCGAGTATAGTTGCATATACTTATAAGATTTCTATTAATAATAATAATAATAATAATATATATGTATATATATATATATATATATATATATATATATATATATATATATATATATATATATAATATAAATGGTGGACTGAATCGTCAATTTCAACGTCTGAGGGCAAGACAAGTGTATTTAAAACTGAACCACTAGTATATCTTCACGGATGAATTTATTTTGTGTGATGAAGAATTGTATAGCGCCAGACTCATTTTTCGAGAGAAGTGGGACACGGTGCACATGAAGCCTCCAACAGACCACATAGGGTTTGAATTCAGAATATTCTTTCTTCTAAATGCACTAGAGTCTGATCGGTACTGCTGTTTGACTAATAGATGGAGAAAGATCGATTCATGCCTTTTATAAACTGAATCGACCAGAGTTTGAACATGGCTCATCGACTTCACTTTCCACGCCAATAACCGTTACATTATTCGCATTGTTAACAAAAAATGCCTCCCTGGATATCATCTAATACATTGCAAACATGTGTTTTTCCACCTGTTGGAAGTTACTATATGCCTGGCAGCTCAATCCTAAGTATGCCCGTCTGAAAGTGGAGGTAGTTGATTCTAGTTGCATACGCATGCTCAGGCGCATTTGCGTTTGTTCAACGCCACCAAAATCAATTTATGGTTCTATAGAATGAGTCTGAGAATACCATGGACAGGGCATGTGAGCAATGAAGAAGTTTTAGAGAAAATGCTAACAAAAAGGATACTTATAGTTAACATCAGGAAGAAACAGTTAAATTTCCTAGAGCGAATAATGACGAAAAATGGCTTGGAAAAATTGATTCTCATTAGACAGCTTGAAAGCAAGAAGGGCAGAGGAAAACAACGCATAATCTTCTTCGCGATATTAATTAAATCCATGGCGGAATAAGATTTAGGAGAAATAACAAAAACATAACAAAAACACAAGATTTATTAACAGCTACAGAGAATAGAACCTTGTGGAGAGCCATGATCGCCTTCACCTTCGAAGGACACAGCACATCTTCTCGGAGATGGGTTACAATATGTTAGGATCAGTAGTTAAACATTTTTTTAAAACGCTCAAGCCCTCTGGCACGAATTCGTCATACAAAAAATGTCGACGACTTGCTAACAGTTTCGTCTCCATAATTTCGCACAAAAGACTTGGGTGAACCCGGGTGTGGGTGATTTCAGGCACTTCCCAACAATGGTGCCCAGTAGGACTGTATCCGCAGGCCGATATTATCAATTCACCATCTTGACATGGTGAGATTCGAACGTATAGTCAGTTAATAAACCCTCGGCTGTGCGCCCACAAGTACTTACGAGACGAGGTTTTTAAAATATATCTCATGGCGAGACATCTCTTAATACAATTTCATAATTCGGACGAATGTAACACGGTCTGTCTGTAGCCAAAGGGACGTCTTGAAGAAAAAAAACAAAGCCAATATTTGAAGAAGTATATTAGAATTCTGTTGCTTTTTATTTCATAATTATTATTTTTATAAAAGTGTCGGGAATAACATTTAATTGAACTATGACTTTATTTATTGGAACATAAAACCAATGAGTTTGTGTGGAAAATGGTTGAAAGGTTTTTGGAGCACCAGAAATCTCTTCTGGCTACTGTCAAACGGAGAAAAATAGCGTCGTTTGGGCACGTTACAAGACACGGCAGCCTGTGCATGACCATCATGCAAGGCACCGTTGAAAGAGAGAGAGAGGGGAGAGGACGCCAACGTAAATACTAGTTGGACAATGTCAAACAATGGTCCATTGTTTGACATTCAGGTATGACTATACTTGAATTGCTGATAGCTGCTGTTGTGGAGATTTACTGTGGCTCCTGCATTCGGATACCCCTCTACGACTAAAAATGTTAAGGTGATGATGATGATGATGATGATGATGATGATTTTATTAACTACTAGCAGTAGAGCCCGGCGTTGCCCGGGGATATAACAGAAAGAGATAGATCAAGTATCCACCATCGTAAAGACTGAAAAATAAAATTGACAAAGATTAATGTTTAAGGTTGACGGACAAACATGTCTGAATTATTTGTTTTTTTTTTTTTTTTTTTTTTACGAATTGGTCAAACCCAAACTCAAACAAAAAAAATTGTTTTCAATCGTTATGAGTCTCTACCGATTGAATAGAATTTTATTATAAACAATTGTCTTGTAAATGGAATTTTTAAAGCATTCTGAATGTAAAAATAAAGAAAAAAGTCTGCAAGACAATAAGAAACACTACATGCCAAAAAAAAAGTTTTGTTGAAATCGGATGAAAAATGTAGGTAGCCTTTCTGTAATCTTTTAGTTTTACAATTTATGATTTTTACTTATTGAATACAGTAAAAAAAATTGCATATTTTGCTTGTGGTGATTCATAATTAGAATTCTGATTTGAATATATTTTCCACTCGTTGTTTCTAATACAAAAATATTAACTTTATTTGGGTTTATTAATTATGATCTAACAAATCTTATTCATTTTGTAGCCTTTCTGTAATAATAATCTTTTACAATTTATGATTTTTACTTATTGAAAAAAATTGGACACCATGTGTATTTAAAGTAGTTTCCCGTTCCGGTTATTATTTTTAGTTAGGACTTGTGTATGTTTAGATTTCATTATCTTTCCCTAAAGATAAAGAATTTATCCGATGTTTGTATTCGTACAATCAGTATAGATCGTTAGATTATTGTTTAAGGTTGATGGACACGCATGTCTTAATTAGTTTTTTTTTTTTTTTTTACGAATTGGTCACACCCAAACTCAAACAAAAACATTGTTTTCAATCGTTATAAGTCTCCCGATTGAATAGAATTTTATTATAAATAATTGTCTTGTAAATGGAATTTTTAAAGCATTGTGAATATTAAAAATAAAGAAAAAAGTGTGTAAGAGAATAAGAAACACTACCTGCCAAAAAAAAAAAAGTGAGTTTTGTTTTATCGGCTGAAAAATATAGGAAATCCGCTTCCATATTTAAAGGAACCCACACACACAAACAAACCGATGTGATTTGTCCCCCTTCTATTTTCACGATGTCTCTTAATCGTGTTTTCAAATTGATTTTGTGCAAAAACAATTATATTTTTTCTCATTTTTGGCGCTGTTAGAACCACCACAAGGTAATTTTATGTAGTCATGTGAAGTTTTGTTGAAATCGGTTGAAAAATGTAGGAAATCCGATCCAATATATAAACGTTACAGACACACACACACACACACACACACACACACACACACACACACACACACACAATCTGCGTTTTATAATAAGTAAGATGGCTTTATTAATGACTAAAACTCTGTTTTTGTCTTTCGGCAGTTTCATTGGTTGTCCTTGTTATCTCTATGTATCCTGTATGTATCACGTATCATGTATGTATCATGCATCTCTGTATATGTATCGTACTAAACTGTTTTTTTTTCCTGTGGGGAAGTAAAAAGATGCCACACCTGAACGAAATGCCGATAGATATAAAGAAAGACAAATAGATGGGCAAAAGGACAGACGAGTTAATGAACGTTTGAGAATACGGTAATTGCTTCTTATTTGAAAGAAGTACTATTTTATGGAGATAAGATTGAGCAATCTGTCAATAACGCTGATATTATCGCGAGGCTCAGTTCAGTAAATGAATGAATGAATAAGAACAGAAAGTGGGGGGGCTGTGTCTTTAAATGGAACAATCGGGGCAAAAAATTAACGAGTAAATTAAAATAAAAATGAAAACAAAAAAGGAAAAACTTTAAATCATTTTTTTTTAACACTTAATCTTAAAGCTGAAATAATGGCATTTACTGGTTTACGCCGTCTTGTGTCGCCTTGCGCCACCTTGTGCCGCCTCAATAAATATTTTTTGTTTAAATTGATCACTGTAAACGAATTTTGAAAGATATTACGCGTGAATCTAATTACCCTGATTTTGTTTCACTTCGCAACATACGGATTAAGTTAACTTTTTTACCTAATATATTATTTTATGAAATGGACAAAGTCCGACAATTATTTTTTAAGACATTTTTTAATGCTTATCCATTCTTTTTATAGATACAAATATTTAAGTAAATGCTCTCTTTATAATAAACAGTATTAACAACATTTACCGGCCTAAATGTCCTAGAAATTTTCACAGAAAATACTCGCCCTCCGACAGGATTCGAACCTGTAACCTATAAGGAGCGTTCGGTTCGCAAGGTCGAAATTACTGTATTTGAACTTCAAACTTCCATGAATCTCTCACGTACATTCATATCTGCTCAATGCGTATCCAAATGTAAACAAATGACGTCACACATTATGAAATGGAGAAAGTCCGACAATTATTTTAAGATATTTTATGTTTATACATTCTTTTTATAGATACAAGTATTTAAGTGAATGCTCTGCTTAAAATAAACAGTATTAAACAATATTTACCGGCCTGAATGCCCGAGAAATTTTCATAGAAAATATGCGTCCATTTTTCCATTTCATAATGTGTGACGTCATTTGTTTACATTTGGATACGCATCGAGCTGATATGAATGTATGAGAGAAAATCATGGAGAATTGTCTTTAAATACAGTAAAATCGACCTTGCTAACCGAACGTTTCTCTCTGGCCAAATAGGTTAAGGCACGTCAGGCTCTATATGACGGTTCCGTATAGGATACAGGTTCGATTCCTGTAGGTGGAAACATATATTCTATGAAAATTTCTCGGACATTCAGGCCGGTAAATGTTGTCAATACTGTTTATTATAAACAGAGCATTTACTTAAATATTGGTTTGGCTTTTTTAAGGCATATCAATCTGAATGGGTTATTTAATACCGAGAAACTTCTTATTGCTGATAATATATTTTTCTTCAAATTATTTTGGTTTGGTTTGTTTTACGGCATATCAACCTCAATGGGTTATTTAATGCCGACAAAAGTTTTATTGCTGGTAATATTTTTTTTTCTTCAGAAATGTCTTTCTAGTAATATTTTTTTCAAAAATGTGTGGCTGGTAATATTTTTCTTTTCAAAAATATATTGCTGGTAATAATTTTTCTTCAACAATTTATTGCTGTTATTTTTTTTTTCAAAGTATTTCCCGTATGAAAACCTATTTTTACATTTTCATAGTGATTTGACCCCAGTTTGGGGGTTAACTATTTACCCATAGTTGGGACCCTCACAGGTGCTACAACCCCAGGTTAGGGTGGACCTGGGAACATCAGCAAATAAGAGGTAGTTCCACGCACCTCAAAACCACCTTATCAGAGTTTTTGCTGTTCTTGGGCGTAGTTTATCCTCATACCCAGGACGCAGATATTGATTATCGTTTTATCCAGGATGCAGAGGAAGTTTATCGTCATGCCCATCGTTAAATATTTGAATCTAACAACTTTAACAACATTTGAGTATAATAACTTTAACAAAATATTGAAATAACAATCATAAATATAAATGGTGATCGTTATTTTAAGAAGTGGATACAAATGAGAAGGTTCAAATTGACAACTTTCCATTTAATTTAAAATTCCCTTCTTTCATTTATTTTCTCACTGAAACCAAATAACATGTGTTGTTTATTTTTCTACGCAATCAAAACGGATTGGTCCATTATTTCTGAGGTATTAGCAGGAGACATTAGACACTTCTTTCTTTCTTTCTTTCTTTCTTCTCTTTCTTTCTTAAGATTCTTTCTTTCTTAAGATTCTTTCTTTCTTTCTTCTCTTTCTTTCTTAAGATACATTCTTTCTTTCTTCTCTTTCTTTCTTTCTTTCTTCTCTTTCTTAAGATTCTTTCTTTCTTAAGATTCTTTCTTTCTTTCTTAAGATTCTTTCTTCTCTTTCTTTCTTAAGATACTTTCTTTCTTTCTTTCTTTCTTTCTTCGCTTTCTTTCTTTCTTCTCTTTCTTTCTTAAGATACATTCTTTCTTTCTTTCTTTCTTTCTTCTCTTTCTTTCTTCTCTTTCTTTCTTAAGATACATTCTTTCTTTCTTTCTTCTCTTTCTTTCTTTCTTTATCTCTTTCTAGCCAAATCTTCGACTGATGAACATTTCTCTTAATAATAATTTAAAAATAATTCAGCAGACGATGTTATTTTATTCATGGTAACTGGATTTTTGCCAGTTGCCTTACGCAATTCCCGTCGTTCAATACTGGGCGTGTGAAAATGTCGTTTTTATGGCGGTTACCATCGCGGGATCAAAATGTCGTATCTGCCGGGGGAGGGGAGAGGGGAGGGGGAGAGGGGGAGGGGGAGGGGAGGGGGGGGAGGGGGAGGGGGCATATAAACTTCATTGCATCTCTCAGCTGTGTCTCTGTCTGAAGAAAGAAGTCAAGTGAAACAGTTTCCCGGGGCAGTACCTCCCTGGTTGTAAATAGAGGCGTGATCGATAGTAATACTGATGCAGTGCCTGTGAAGGTGGGAGGGGAATAATTTTGAATCTGAACCGGGTGTACGCGTCGGACTCCCCACATTAAACTGACCTTGAGGGACGGCAAGTAAATACTAAGTGTAGTATCTGTTCTTATCAGTTTAATCTGTTTCTCTCTCTTTCTCTCTCTCTCTTGCTTATCACCTGTATCTTCCCTTCTTTCTTTTTTTTCTTTCCTTTTCCCACTGAAACTAGTGTCTTTTCCTCTCTTTTCACATAATCAAAACGAAATAGTTCATTATTTATGAGGAAATGACAGGGTGTAAGGGTCGTACGAACTAACGAAGGGGGATACATCAATAATAATAATAATAATAATAATAATAATAATAAGTCCATGTCATAAAGAGATACAAAAATTGTTCTGACAAGTACAGCCTACACTTTACGAAGGGCTTTATCTATGTAATTTTTTTTTTTTTTTGTCAGTGGAAAGTGTCATGATGCCATTTCTAACCTTAGATCCCTGGGGGACCCGTAAAGAAATGTGTAAACGCCAGAAATCAAAGGAAATAATAATAATAATAATGACAATAATAATAATAATAATAATAATAATAATAATAATAATAATAATAATAATAATAATAATAATAATAATAATAATATCAGAAATGTCATGATGTCATTTCTGACCTTAGGTCTCTGGGCGGCTCCAGAAAAGAAATAAGTATACATAGAAACGAAAGGAAATAAAATAATAATAATAATAATAATAATAATAATAATAATAATAATAATAATAATAATGAGCAAAACAAGAAGAGAAATAGAGGAAATTCCATGCATACCACCGCAATTTACATATCAGATATATTTATAAAAGACTTAAAGCAAAAACAAAGATGCGAATTTATAAATATGGTAATTCCATCTGACAAATACTTTTCAGTTTATGAATTTAATAAAATCTGTACACATAAGAATCTGGAAATAGAAAGTACAAGAACGCGGCATGTAAACGCAATTATTATTCCAAGATTAATGGGAGCATAGGAATGTTTCAGAAGAGCACTGACACACTTTAAGTAAATCCCAGAAAATCTATCTTTATGTGAAATAAAAGATTGCGTCAATGAATTCTGCTAATCACCTTTAAAACTCTTACTTCCTAAGAAAAACATACATTTGCCACAAATCTCAGGTGAAGTACTTGGCAAATGATTTTTATCAAAGAGTAAATCTGCAAAACTGGAAAAATACTTCTACTACTACTAATAATAATAATAACAATAATAATAACAATAATAAACTGAAAGTATGCAGGTGCCATCTTTAATTAGAACAGTTCATGTACAAAGGAAAGTGATGTGTCTCTAAGGTGGGGTAGGAGCTGAGGTATGAACAACATCACCCTGCTAAAACATCTCAGAGTCGGGGAGGTGATGGTGGCGATGATAGTAGTTCTTGTTGTTGTTTTTGTTGTCGCTGTTATTAGAAAAAAAAGGAAGAAAAAATTGGTAAATTAGTATATCAGACAACAACGACGACGACGACGACGACGACGACGACGACGACGACGCCTCCTCTACGGGGAAGGAAATGAAACGGTAAAATGCATAATTTCGAAAACACTACAAAGGAAGGCACGACAGAGTAGCCAGAGTCGTACACGGGAATTTGTGCAAACGACATGTGTTCGACGTGTAAACAAATGCTATCACTTCAAACTATTGACTGTCCTGGAATGAAAAAATAAGTCACAAAATAATTCGGGTATTTCGCCGTCTAACCCGATATTCCTATCGAGGCAAGAAGACCGGATTGGATAATTATGAAGAAGCAAAAAAAAAAAAACAAAAAAAAAAACGATTGTTCATGGACGTAAGTTTGAAAAGGTAAAACAAAAGTAAAACAGTGAAAAAGAGGGACAAATAAAACAAATCGTAGGACCTTGCTCAAACCCTGAGAAAACAAAATATGAAATTTGAATGTTAAAATTGGGTTCATATTATTATATGTATTTGGAATTGTACGAAAAACACACTAGACTTGAATTTGGCAGAATATATATATATATATATATATATATATATATATATATATATATATATATATATTACAATAAACGTGCAATCAATTTACAAATACATGAATTATTCACACAAAACCAATGCAAAGGTTAATGCTTTAAATGGCGAGACATCCATCATCGCAAACAATTCAAATAGTATACAAAAACCTCCAGATCCGTTATGAATGAATTGATCCTTGTTTATATAAATTTCTGCCGTATTAGTTATTTTTACTACAAGCTTTCGTCTGTTCCTACAGATATCTTCAGGTATAGAATAGATGTTGTTCTTGGTTTTTTCTCTTAGTAATAAGAGGACAACGAAATCATGTGTTGTTGTATCCGAAAATGCTATTGAAAATGAGTTATTGGTTTTGGAACGCGCCAAAGCAACGCTGAGTTTGATTTTAAATTTTTAAAGTTTTTGCGTTTATACCAAATATGGTGCTGAACAAATTTTTTTACTGGTAAATTTTTCTGTCAAAGTGGCATGAACTATATTGTTCAATAATTACAGTAATGTCGCACTTATTATCCAAAAGTCGCACTTGGATCAGTTATTTAAATTACAATAAACGTGCAATCAATTTACAAATACATGAATTATTCACACAAAACTAATGCAAAGGTTACTACTAAGAGAAAAAACCAAGAACAACATCTATTCTATACCTGAAGATGTCTGTAGGAACAGACGAAAGCTTGTAGTAAAAATAACAACTAATACGGCAGAAATTTATATAAACAAGGATCAATTCATTCATAACAGATCTGGAGGTTTTTGTATACTATTTGAATTGTTTGCGATGATGGATGTCTCGACATTTAAAGCATTAACCTTTGCATTAGTTTTGTGTGAATAATTCATGTATATATATATATATATATATATACATGGTGGCCTCTCCCGTCGTATGAAGGTCAAGCAGCTCAGTTCCTAGGAATGGACAGCCAGACAGCAGCACATGATTTGATTATATTGGTGAAGGCTTTGTACAGAATCAACAAAACTTTTTAGAGAACTGAATACAAAGACCTGGTGCACTACGCGCCACAAGATCCCAAAACGACCCCTCGCAGGTTTTGAATTCAGAGTTGTCCTTCTCCTAGACCAGTTGCCATCCAAGGCTATAGAACCCAGCCTATCCTGCTATTTACTCATAGCTGGAGAGAGAAGAATAGGATTCATACATTTTCCCAAGGGAACACACACACACACACACACACACACACACACACACACACACACACACACATATATATATATATATATATATATATATATATATATATATATATGATAGAATCTTCGCTGGTAAAGGTGTTGGAGAGTTTCATGGACACATGCCAACACTTTTTCCTCAGGGTTAATAACATGATATTTAGTATGAATATGCAAATGCATAAATAATAAGTAAGAGGGATTCTGGGAAGGATTGAACAATTTATTTTAACGTAGAAAGGTTTACAGAATGAGGAATAACCAAAACGGAGGTTGGAAATGAAATGGTAAGCTTTATAACAGCAACAAAATACAATACTCGCCAACGGCGTGAAGTAGGTAAACCACTGCTAGTGGTGGACCACTTATACAGCATATTATCTCCACTTACAATAGTGTCCAACGTATCTATGAGGATTGGGTCATACCCAGTAGTGTGCATAGGTACGGCATATAACTCAATTCCAGTAATAATAGGAACACCATGAATGTTAGAAGTAATACTGATATATTCGTAAAGATACAAAAGTGTGTCCTTATTAATATTCATATACGCAGAAAAACATTCTCAATATACTATGATGAATTAGATTCTAAGTAAAACGTTCGTCTACTTTAAGTATGCTGCAAAACACTTGAGACAAGATTGTATAAATCATTCAATCAGGGCAAATAATAATTATAATAATAATAACAAATCCCAACACATCATGGACTGGATACTTAATGCTTTGGAAATGTACAGTCTCCTCGGTGATACTAAATTTACTTGCGACCACCACACAAGAGGGAAGAGAGCAGGCGCTCGAGCGCCTTCTTACGGTTTTTGAAGAGAGGGAGTACTGACAATCAGTAATGGATGAGAAGAAAGACAAACGTGGTGCACGCCTCAGTCCTACCCTTCACCATCTTCGGAGACATGTTCGAACCGCCGCTCCAACATTTGCCTGTACTTCCGACCAGTTCTTCAGCTGCAGCCCGGGCCCAAACGAAGCACAAAGAATGGATATATCATCGAACACCACCAGGAGGGACAGCGATTCCACGGAGAGTAGGAGGGCATGCACTGACTGTTAACGGGCGAAGGAGGAGATCCAGTGCCAAAGTGTAAAGTGGAGGCGACAGCGGTTGACCCTGGCGAACCAACCGTGACAGCACAAAAACGGACGACCTCTTTCCGTTCACCTGTACCACAGAACTGGGGGAGCGATACAGAAGGTTGATGTACTTGAAGAAGTCGGGTTTGAATCCAGCGGCCCGCAGGGTAGATGTCAGATACTGAGGGTCAAACCTATCGGAACCCGTGGACTGATTCAAATTAGTGAGTGCGACTTCATTGTCGGCTTTTCCAACATCTAGGATCGTGCAGATCAGACACAGGTTGCTCTCAATTGTTCGACCCTTCATAGCACAAATTTGCTTGGGTCCCAACAAAATGTCAGCAACTGACTGTAAACGCTCCGTCAAGATCTTGGTCAAAATCTTTAACTCTTCATCCCATAACTCTTAGCAGATTTATGGGCCTATAGTCATCTAAACCCCCTTCCATCCTAGCGCTTCTCTTTCTCTTAGACCAGTTGCCATCCAAGGTTATATAACCCAGTCCTGCTATTTACACACAGCTGGAGAGAGAAGAAGAGGATTACATACATTATAATAGGTGGGAACGACTGCAGAACATATCTTTCTCTTTTTTTATTCAAAAAGCACACCAATGCATGCTGGGATTTTTTTTTCTTAGCAAATAAAATAGGCCGATTTTCAGTTTGACATGATCAGCCTTGTCTAGAAGACAAAACTCTACGTTAGCTTCCTGAATTTGCTTTTGTGTGTTGACGCCAAGTCTTAGTTTGTGAACTTTTTGCCTTTTTACTGTTAATTTACCTTGCAAATATTGTTTGCTTAATATTATTTCATTTTTGCCATGTTCGTTTTCATTTTCTTGCAAACTTTGTTAAGTCTATTTGTTGGATAGTTCTGTTCTTTATTTTGCATTTGACCATGGCTACTCACTCCACAGGAGAAATACAGAAACATACTCAACAAATCTACATTTTATCCCAAAGATTAGAAAACTGGAGAAAAAGTCTATAGATATCTAAGAATTAGCGAAAGAGTTGGAATACAGTATACCAAAATGAAAGAGAAAGTATTAATGCTACAGACCTGTGCGTCTGGTATTGAATACCGACTTGAATAATAATAAAAAACAGAATATCAGCCATAAACACCTTGACTGTTCACGTACTGCAATACAGTTTCAACATCCTTAACTGGACCAAAGCTGACATTAAGCGAATGGAAGGCTAATGTTTATTATGTGCCCAGATCCGAAGGAGGTAGAGTATTAGTTCAAATAGAACTACCTTTAACCCTCTGAGCCCTGTGTTTATGAACGATTGTAACCCTTCTGTCTGAGTTCCTGAGTCAAAATTTGCAAATAATTGGTATATAATGTTTCATGGTAGATATAAAAATAAAAGTTTCAACCGGTGGCTGGGCATTAAGTATTTTCTCTACCACTGTTAAACCGGTGGCTGGGAATTGTCATTTTCTCTACCTGTGGCTGGGTATTAAGTCATTTTAAATCTGAATGGAGAGTTAAATCTGTGGCTGGGTATTAAAATTTTTCTCTACCACGGTTAAGAAATTGGAATTAAGTCATTTTACCACGGTTATGGTGGCTGGGTATTAAGTCATTTTTCTCTACCACGGTTAAAGGTGTGGCTGGAAATTAAGTCATTTTTCTCTACCACTGTTAAGTCTGTGGCTGGGAATTTCATTTTTTCTCTACCACGGTTAAATCTGTGGCTGGGAATTAAGTCATTTTTCTCTACCACGGTTAAATCTGTGGCTGGGAATTAAGTCATTTTCTCTACCACGGTTAAATCTGTGGCAAATTAAGTCATTTTTCTCTACCACGTTAAAGTCTGTGGCTGGGCATTAAGTCATTTTCTCTACCACTGTTAACCTGTGGCTGGGCATTAAGTCATTTTCTCTACCACAGTTAAGTCTGTGGCTGGGAATTAAGTCATTTTTCTCTACCACGGTTAAATCTGTGGCTGGGAATTAAGTCATTTTTCTCTACCACGGTTAAATCTGTGGCTGGGAATTAAGTCATTTTTCTCTACCACGGTTAAATCTGTGGCTGGGAATTAAGTCATTTTTCTCTACCACGGTTAAATCTGTGGCTGGGAATTAAGTCATTTTTCTCTACCACGGTTAAATCTGTGGCTGGGAATTAAGTCATTTTTCTCTACCACGGTTAAATCTGTGGCTGGATATTAAGTCATTTTTCATTTTTTTCTACCACGGTTAAGTCTGTGGCTGGGAATTAAGTCATTTTTCTCTACCACGGTTCAACCGGTGGCTGTCATTAAGTCATTTTTCTCTACCACGGTTAAATCTGTGGCTGGGTATTAAGTCATTTTTCTCTACCACGGTTAAATCTGTGGCTGGGTATTAAGTCATTTTTCTCTACCACGGTTAAATCTGTGGCTGGGTATTAAGTCATTTTTCTCTACCACGGTTAAATCTGTGGTGGTCATTTTCTCTGGAATCTGTGGCTTTATTAAGTCATTTTTCTCTACCACGGTTAAATCTGTGGCTCATTTTTCATTTTTTCTCTACCACGGTTAAGTCTGTGGCTGGGTATTAAGTCATTTTCTCTACCACTGTTAAATCTGTGGCTGGGTATTAAGTCATTTTTTCTACCACGGTTAAGTCTGTGGCTGGGTTAAATTAAGTCATTTTTCTCTACCACTGTTAAATCTGTGGCTCATTAAGTCATTTTCTCTACCACGGTTAAGTCTGTGGCTGGGAATTAAGTCATTTTCTCTACCACGGTTAAATCTGTGGCTGGGTATTAAGTCATTTTCTCTACCACGGTTAAGTCTGTGGCTGGGCATTAAGTCATTTTTCTCTACCGTTAAATCTGTGGCTGGTTAAGTCATTTTCTCTGGGCATTAAGTCATTTTCTCTACCACTGTTAAATCTGTGGCTGGTCATTAAGTCATTTTTTTCTACACGGTTAAATCGGTGGCTGGTCATTAAGTCATTTTTCTCTACCACGGTTAAGTCTGTGGCTGGGAATTAAGTCATTTTTTCTACCACGGTTAAACCGTGGTGGGAATTAAGTCATTTTTCTCTACCACGGTTCAATCTGTGGCTGGGCATTAAGTCATTTTCTCTACCACGGTTAAACTGTGGCTGGGATTAAGTCATTTTTTTCTCTACCAGGTGGGTTAAACGGTTGTGGCTGGGAATTAAGTCATTTTCTCTACCACGGTTAAATCTGTGGCTGGGTATTAAGTCATTTTCTCTACCACGGTTAAAGTCTGTGGCTGGGAATTAAGTCATTTTTCTCACGGTTAAACCTGTGGCTGGGAATTAAGTCATTTTCTCTACCACGGTTAAAATGTGGCTGGGCATTAAGTCATTTTTCTCTACCACTGTTAAGTCTGTGGCTGGGAATTAAGTCATTTTCTCTACCACGTTTAAACGGTCTGCATTAAGTCATTTTCTCTACCACTGTTAAGTCTGTGGCTTTTAAGTCATTTTCTACCACGGTTAAGTCTGTGGTGGGAATTAAGTCATTTTTCTCTACCACGGCGGTTAAATCTGTGGCTGGGTATTAAGTCATTTTTCTCTACCACGGTTAATTCTGTGGCTGGGTATTAAGTCATTTTTCTCTACCACGGTTAAATCTGTGGCTGGGTATTAAGTCATTTTTCTCTACCACGGTTAAATCTGTGGCTGGTCATTAAGTCATTTTCTCTACCACTGTTAAATGGTGGTTGGGTATTAAGTCTGTTTTCTTTACCACGGTTAAATCTGTGGCTGGGTATTAAGTCATTTTTCTCTACCACTGTTAAGTCATTTATTAAGTCATTTTTCTCTACCACGGTTAAGTCTGTGGCTGGGTAATTAAGTCATTTTTTCTACCATGGTTAAATCTGTGGCTGGGTATTAAGTCATTTTTTCTCTACCACGTTAAGTCTGTTGGGTTAAATTGTGGTCATTTTTTCTCTAGTCTGTGGCTGGGAATTAAGTCATTTTTCTCTACCACGGTTAAATCTGTGGCTGGGTATTAAGTCATTTTCTCTACACACGGTTAAAATCTGTTCCTGGGTATTAAGTCATTTTTCTCTGTGGAGTCTGTGGCTGGGTATTAAGTCATTTTTCTACCACTACCACGGTTAAGTCTGTGGTTAAGTCTGTGGCTGGGAATTAAGTCATTTTTCTCTACCACGGTTAAGTCTGTGGCTGGGAATTAAGTCATTTTTCTCTACCACGGTTAAATCTGTGGCTGGGTATTAAGTAATTTTTCTCTACCACGGTTAAGTCTGTGGCTGGGAATTAAGTCATTTTTCTACCACTGTTAAATCTGTGGCTGGGTATTAAGTTAATTTTCTCCTGTGGCTGGGAATTAAGTCATTTTTCTCTACCACGGTTAAGTCTGTGGCTGGGAATTAAGTCATTTTTCTCGGTTAAACCACGTTAAGTTAAGAATTAAGTCATTTTCTCTACCACGGTTAAGTCTGTGGCTGGGAATTAAGTCATTTTTCTCTACCACGGTTAAATCTGTGGCTGGGAATTAAGTCATTTTTTCACACCGTTAAGTCTGTGGCTGGTCATTAAGTCATTTTCTCTACCACGGTTAAATCTGTGGCTGGGTATTAAGTCATTTTTCTCTACCACGGTTAAGTCTGTGGCTGGAATTAAGTCATTTTTTCTCTACCACGGTTAAGTCTGTGGCACGTTGTTGGCTGGGTATTAAGTCATTTTTCTCTACCACGGTTAAGTGGCTGGTCATTGTCATTTTCTCTGTTAAATGGGAATTAAGTCATTTTTCTCTGTTAAATCTGTGGCTGGGTATTAAGTCATTTTTTGTCTACCGTTAAGTCTGTGGCTGGGAATTAAGTCATTTTTCTCTACCCGGTTAAGTCTGTGGATGGGTATTAAGTCATTTTTCTCTACCACGGTTAAGTCTGTGGCTGGGAATTAAGTCATTTTTCTCTACCACGGTTAAGTCTGTGGCTGGGTATTAAGTCATTTTTCTCTACCACGGTTAAATCTGTGGCTGGGTATTAAGTCATTTTTTCTCTGTTCAACTGTGGCTGGGTATTAAGTCATTTTTTTCTTAAGTTCAGTCTGTGGCTGGGAATTAAGTCATTTTCTCTACCACGGTTAAATCTGTGGCTGGGTATTAAGTCATTTTCTCTACCACGGTTAATCAGGTGGCTGGTCATTAAGTCATTTTCTCTACCACGGTTAAGTCTGGCTGGTCATTAAGTCATTTTTCTCTACCACGGTTAAAATTAAGTCATTTTTCTCTACCACGTTTAAATCTGTCTGGTCATTGTCATTTTCTCTACGACCGGTGGCTGGAATTAAGTCATTTTTCTCTACCACGGTTAAGTCTGTGGCTGGGTATTAAGTCATTTTTTCTACTAAATCATTTTCTCTACCACTGTTAAATCTGTGGCTGGGGAACGGTTAAATCTGTGGCTCATTTTCGGTTAAGTCTGTGGCTGGGAATTAAGTCATTTTTCTCTACCAGTTGGTTAAATCTGTGGCTGGGAATTAAAGTCATTTTTCTCTACCACGGTTAAATCTGTGGCTGGGTATTAAGTCATTTTTTTTCTACCACGGTTAAACTGAGGCTGGGTATTAAGTCATTTTTCTCTACCACGGTTAAATCTGTGGCTGGGTATTAAGTTTTTTTCTCTACCACGGTTAAGTCTGTGGCTGGGTATTAAGTCATTTTTTCTCTACCACGTTAAATCTGTGGCTGGGTATTAAGTCATTTTCTCTACCACGGTTAAATCTGTGGCTGGTCATTAAGTCATTTTTGTCTAACGGTTAAATCTGTGGCTGGGAATTAAGTCATTTTTCTCTTTAAAGTCTGTGGCTGGGTATTAAGTCATTTTTCTCTACCACGGTTAAGTCTGTGGCTGGGAATTAAGTCATTTTTCTCTACCACGGTTAAATCTGTGGCTTATTAAGTCATTTTTCTCTGTGGTCTGTGGCTGGGAATTAAGTCATTTTTCTCTACCACGGTTAAATCTGTGGCTGGTCATTAAGGGACCGTTAATCTGTGGCTGGTCATTAAGTCATTTTTTTCTCTACCACGGTTAAACCTGTGCCTGGGTAAGTCATTTTTCTCTACCACTGTTAAATCTGTGGCTGGTCATTAAGTCATTTTCTCTACCACGGTTAAATCTGTGGCTGGGAATTAAGTCATTTTTCTCTACCACGGTTAAACTGTGGCTTAAGTCATTTTTTACCACGGTTAAGTCTGTGGCTGGGAATGGTCATTAAGTCATTTTTTCTCTACGGTGCCTGGGTATTAAGTCATTTTCTCTACACTGTTAAAAGTCATTTTCTCTACCACGGTTAAGTCTGTGGCTGGGTATAAGTCATTTTTCTCTACCACGGTTAAATCTGTGGCTGGGAATTAAGTCATTTTTCTCTACCACGGTTAAGTCTGTGGCTGGGTATTAAGAACGGTTAAATCTGTGGCTGGTCATTAAGTCATTTTTCTCTCGGTTAAATCTGTGGCTTTTTCATTTTTCTCTACCGGTTAAGTCTGTGGCTGGGAATTAAGTCATTTTTTCTCTACCACGGTTAAATCTGTGGCTGGGAATTAAGTCATTTTTCTCTACCACGGTTAAATCTGTGGCTGGGTATTAAGTCATTTACGGTTAAATCTGTGGCTGGGAATTAAGTCATTTTCTCACCACCGTTAAGTCTGTGGCTGGGAATTAAGTCATTTTCTCTACCACGGTTAAGTCTGTGGCTGGGAATTGGGTTAAATCTGTGGCTGGGTATTAAGTCATTTTTCTACCACCGTTAAACTGGGTATTAAGTCATTTTCTCTACCACGGTTAAATCTGTGGCATTAAGTCATTTTCTCTACCACGGTTAAATCTGTGGCTAATTAAGTCATTTTTCTCTGGTTAAGTCTGTGGCTGGGAATTAAGTCATTTTCTCTACCACGGTTAAATCTGTGGCTGGGTATTAAGTCATTTTCTCTACCACGGTTAAATCTGTGGCTGGGAATTAAGTCATTTTCTCTACCACTGTTAAGTCTGTGGCTGGGAATTAAGTCATTTTTTCTCTACCACGGTTAAATCTGTGGCTGGGAATTAAGTCATTTTTTCTCTACCACGGTTAAATCTGTGGCTGGGTTAAGTCATTTTCTCTACCACGGTTAAATCTGTGGCTGGGAATTAAGTCATTTTGTCTACCACCGTTTCTGTGGCTGGGTATTAAGTCACCACGTTAAATCTGTGGCTGGGTATTAAGTCATTTTTCTGTTAAAGTCTGGGATTAAGTCATTTTTTTTTCTCTACCACGGTTAAATCATTGGGAATTAAGTCATTTTCTCTACCACGGTTAAATCTGTGGCTGGGGAATTAAATCTGTGGCATTTAATTTTTCTCTACCACGGTTAAGTCTGTGGCTGGGAATTAAGTCATTTTTCTCTACCACGGTTAAGTCTGTGGCTGGGAATTAAGTCATTTTTCTCTACCACGGTTAAATCTGTGGCTGGGTATTAAGTCATTTTTCTCTACCACGGTTAAGTCTGTGGCTGGGAATTAAGTCATTTTTCTCTACCACGGTTAAATCTGTGGCTGGGTATTAAGTCATTTTTCTCTACCACGGTTAAATTAAGTCATTTTCTCTACCACGGTTAAATCTGTGGCTGGGTATTAAGTCATTTTTCTCTACCACGGTTAAATCTGTGGCTGGGTATTAAGTCATTTTTCTCTACCACGGTTAAGTCATTTTTTCTCTACCACGGTTGTCTGTGGCTGGGAATTAAGTCATTTTCTCTACCACGGTTAAATCTGTGGCTGGTATTAAGTCAATTAAGTCATTTTCTCTACCACGGTTAAGTCTGTTGGTCTGGGGGTATTAGTCATTTTTCTCTACCACGGTTAATTAAGTCATTTTTCTCTACCACCGTTCTGTGGCTGGGTATTAAGTCATTTTTCTCTACCACGGTTAAATTTTCTGGTTAAATCTGGGTATTAAGTCATTTTCTCTACCACGGTTAAGTCTCTGTGGCTGGGTATTAAGTCATTTTTCTCTACGACCGTTCAGTCTGTGGCTGGGAATTAAGTCATTTTCTCTACCACGGTCTGTGGCTGGGTATTAAGTCATTTTCTCTACCACGGTTAAATCTGTGGCTGTATTAAGGTCTGTGGCTGGGTATTAAGTCATTTTTTCTCTACCACAGTTGGTCTGTGGCTGGGAATTAAGTCATTTTCTCTACCACGGTTAAGTCATTTTTCTCTACCACGGTTAAATCTGTGGCTGGGTATTAAGTCATTTTCTCTACCACGGTTAAATCTGTGTTGGGTATTAAGTCATTTTTCTCTGGTTAAATCTGTGGTTGGGTATTAAGTCATTTTCTCTACCACGGTTAAACGGTTAATTAAGTCATTTTCTCTCGGTTAAATCTGTGGTTGGGTATTAAGTCAAGTCATTTTCTCTACCACGGTTAAGTCTGTTGGGGTCATTTTCTCTACCACGGTTAAATCTGTGGTTGGGTATTAAGTCATTTTTTCTCTACCAGTTAAATCTGTGGCTGGTCATTAAGTCATTTTTCTCTACCACGGTTAAATCTGTGGTTGGGTATTAAGTCATTTTCTTAAGTTCTGGTTGGGTATTAAGTCATTTTTCTCTACCACGGTTAAAGTCTGTGGTTGGTTGGGTATTAAGTCATTTTTCTCTACCACGGTTAAATCTGTGGTTGGGTATTAAGTCATTTTTCTCTACCACGGTTAAATCTGTGGTTGGGTATTAAGTCCTTTTTCTCTACCACAAGTAAAGCGGTGGTCAGGACCCAAAGGATTAAACCTACAACCATCGGCCTTCAAAGATACCTGGAAACTACAAAAGAATTTGATGATGATCTGTGTTAAAGAACATAAAAGAAGTTAGAAACTTTATTTTGTTATAATGGAAGCCAACAATTTCAAAATGGAGTTTATAAATAAATGCAAACAAAACATAATACACCGACTAAAGCTTCAAAATGCTTAAAAAATAAAGCAAAAGCAAATGCAACTGACCAGATACAGAAACAGGCTAATCCTCTTCATGCTCAATATTTTGGCAGTACCTATGAAGCTGATGTAGACAAACCCCGTACCCCTCGATGGCAAAGTAGTGCAAGGTTAAAAGCTGAAACCAAAGGTTTTATACTTGCTGCACAGTACCAATACTTGCTAACTAGATATTACCAGTTCATGTCGCATATGAGGGAACCAATAATTATATTTGTGGCTGGAGTTCTGGGCTTCATCCAAATTGTTTATGATAGACTCATTGAAGCACCCCGTTCGGAGCCCATGCCTTCAAGAAATACAGCAAATTGTTCTAAAAAATACAGCTCACACGAAGGGCTTTATCTATGTAAAATATATGCGTGCTGTTATGTTACAAAAATATCTATTGGAAAAGACCATGATACCATTTTTTACCTTCCTTAGGATTCGTAAGAAAATAGGTATGCAACAGAAATAATAATAATAATAATAATAATAATAATAATAATAATAATAATAATCACTCAATGTAAAAGGCTTAATAACTATTCATAAAAAAAACTTCCTCTATCTCAGGTTTCAGGTAATAGACTTGTAAAAGGATTATTTCAAACAGGAAATTAAGAAAACTGAGAATAAAAATAATAATAATAATAATAATAATAATAATAATATAATAATAATAATGAATAACGAGCAATCGAACGATATCAGATCGAATTAACCGCTTTCGGTTTGTTCACACAGAAGATGCACATGGCTGACATGATTTCTCGCTGTGGTTTGTTAGCTGGGTCAACAACCAAACTCAAAGACTGTATATGAAAAGGGTTGCAAAACTAAGAATAAAATCAAATAAAACTCTATAAGAAATCTCGAAAAGGAAAGATAAGGTTATCAGGAGAACGATAATTAAAGTGTCAGAGATGTGTGTTTGAACATCCTTCGATTGGGACGTTCAAAAACAGATATCACATGTATATAACAAGCAAAGATGGCAGAGATGAGTGAAGGCTGGCGCGACTCCTTACGTATGTTGATTGAATTGGCCAAAGATACACAGTTGTTTTTTCCCCCGCCAAAACTAGACGCAGACGTTCGTCGATTGATTATGATCGACATGACACACTCGAACACTTTATTTGGACTCTTGCACATTGACACACATAGGAGTCGACATCAGTGAGAAAAGTTAAATATTGGAATGAAACAAATACAGACAAGTACTAGGAATCAATAAAGACCAAGCGGATGTTATAAATCTTTCGATGTCGAAGTACGGCTTAAAATGTTCTTTTGCGTCTCAACGAATACTTGATCGAAGTCTCAAATTGAAGATGTCAAAGTTGAACGTGCAGATTTGGTTCTATTTTGATAGGTTTTGGTAAAATATTTCCTGGGAACTTTGTAGTGTTTGTCTGAAATCATCTTAAAAAATAAATACCAATAAATCAGTTTAGATCAGATAAACAAAAGTTTGGAAAGGAAAAAATCTTTCACTACTAGAAAGAGCAATAACAGTTAGTGGGCATGTCATGGCTAAATACAGTTATGTGATCTTATTTCAAATTTATTATTCTTTACCGCTTATCAATGTGTTAAACCAAAGGGTATTTCAGAAGGTAGGATGTCGTTTACACTGCCCGGTATTACGAAGCGGTCCCCAATCAAATTATTGACTGAGCTCGACGCCGCTTTACTTAGGTGATCGCACAAGATCTATTACGGCCGAAGGCAATTTTCTTTGATCGTGGCTATCCACAATATCCTGTTTTTTTGTGCGCTTCTCCTCGTCCTCCCATTTATTCACACAAACGCGTTAAATGTGTTACTCAGCCTTTCCGCTGCGGCATATCCTGTGAATGTTAAATTCTCTATGCCCTTTCTCCTCATTATGTGTTCATGTAATTTCAACTGAATGCAATTGATGTTTAATCCTTTCTTCTCGCTTTCCTTCACTGCGTTATGTCGGGGGGTTTTCTAGTTTCTTTTCCATGTCTACTATCAACACTTATATCATGTTTGTTTTTTAAGATTGTGGTCGGTAATAATGTATCCTGGTAGTATATGAAGTAGTAAATGGTAGAGTACTTCCTTTTGCGTGAGATTATTTTACTAACTGGCCACAAGTCTTACCTTAGTCATAAAATCCTTTCATGCAATTGAAAATCTAACAGGAAAAGAAAATCTTGTTACAAACAATAGTAAACCTGATTATATACATTATGTTTGACAGAAGTTTCAAATAAAACTTTATCGTAAAAAATGAAAGAAAAATATTCGGTGTAGTGTAAATGATGAATTCTTTGTACAAGATTCGAAATGCATTTGAGCAATTCAAGTTTCACGATCACGAGTTATGAGATTTTCCCTATAGAAAAATCGTGACATTTGTCATTGATAATTATGACGAGTTATATTAATTTAGTTTTGCGAGAAAAAAAATGCTTATCTCACCAGCAGATATGTATATTGATGGATAGTCATAGAGTCAGTGTATTTTACTCGATTTAATCGGAGTAAATATTAGATAAGTTATAAAAGATTCTTCGTTTATTTAAATAGAAATAAAAAAGCATTATTTTTATTATTGATATTAACTTTAGCAATACACTGATAATTATTTTACTAAAACAATTTCACTGCGGCAAAACATATCAAATGATCTTAGTATATATATTTCAGCGCAAAGTATTTTAACACAGTCGTCTTGGGTAAGATGTTGAACGACATCCGCATCCTGGGTAAGACGATAAACTACATCCAGCAGCAAGGCCTCAGATCAGGAGGTTTTGAGGAGTGTAGAAGCACCTCTGAATTGCTGGTGTTCCCAGGTCCACCCTGACCCGGAGTGGTTGCACCTGTTAGGGTCCCAGCTATGGGCAAATAGTTAACAATTACCAGCAATACTTTTTTGAAAAAAAATTATTACCAGCAATACAATTTTGAAGGAAAAATATTATCAAAAACAGATTTTTGACAAAGCAAAATATTACCAGCAAAAAAAAAAAGTTTGTCGGCTTTGAATAATCCATTGAAGTTGATATGCCGTAAAACAAAATAAACCAAACCAAAAATTTTAATACAGCAAAGGATTACATATAATTTTAATTACTGCAAACATTGCAAATGATCTAATTATAGCATCCCATTGCAAATTATTTTACTATATGTGTATATTACATATAATTTTAATACAACTTTACATTGTAAATATTATAGCTCAGTAATCAATTGTAAACTATTCTGCAATAATAATTTATTGTATATCGTTTTGGTACACCAATGCATTTTATTACTAGCCAGCCATTTCAAATTCATTTATTATAGTATACATTATATATTATATATATATATATATATATATATATATATATATATATATATATATATATATATATATATATATATATATATATATATATATAATGGACTCGCCTGTCAACGTATGAGGATCTGGCAGCTTACTTGATTCTGTTATGAAATTTTGTGCGATAATCTTAAGTGGCATTTAAGATCCGCTAGTGATTTACAAAGGAGGCCACATGTGGATTAAGTATGAGGATTGTGAGATAAGATCACTGTTAGACTGGCTGACCTTTTAGATCTTGCTCTCGCTTCTTGAAGATGATTCAGACAAGCAGATTGAAAATTGCTGAGTCAAATAAAACACGTCGATCTCCATTCTACCCGCTACAAGGCTAAGCGCTCAATGGTGTTATGTGGTATATTGACTGCTGACAAGTTGCTTTTCAGCTTGTCTTTGTATCTTAGCTATGTGCGTCCTAAATTCCTGTAGCCCTGATCTAACTGGCTGTACATTATGCTCTTGGGTATCCTGTAATCAGACATTCTCAAGACATGACCAGTCCACCGTAACTGAGACATACACACACACACACACACACACACACACACACACACACACACACACATATATATATATATATATATATATATATATATATATATATATACATGTCATAGACTATAGACGCCCGGCAGAAAGAAAGGCGAATTTTTATACATTTATTTTTCGTAAACACGCCAGTAATCAGAGAACTCAATCCAATTTGGAGAGTATTGCATTATCGTCAGTAAGATTGACGGTTTACAAATTATATATATATATATATATATATATATAATATATATATATATATATATATATATATCAAATACCAAAGAGGGTCTACATGGGCTTCTTATATTATATAGATATAATAGGTTGGTTAATAAGAAGTTAACAAAATGATAACAATATTAGGCTGATGATATTCATTATATATTAATTAGACTTTCAATAAACTGAAGCACGAAGAGAAATATTTTTAAGTCGGAGAATTCAGTCGAGCCTGTGAAAAGGCTAAATAAATAAATTAACAAGACGACAAGAAAGACGGAGATCGAAGTTAACATAATTATTCAAAATAAAATCAAACATCAAAGTATTAAACATGTATTTGAACTTACTCAGATATTATAATTTCCACAAAGAGCCCTGTAACGAACAAAAACAACATTCCTCAGAAGAATGAGACCCATCTATTTATTCCTCGTCTCGTTGAAAAAGGACACAGGTGTGTTTGAAAATTCCGAAATTAAAATCTTTCTCTTATTGCTTCAATTTAGTCAACGGGCCTACTAATATAAAATAAATGTTATCAATCATATTGCTAGCATTGTTATCATTTTGTGTTTTTTTATTCTTGCCTATTAAGTTTATATATATATATATATATATATATATATATATATATATATATATATATGAATCCTAGCTGTATTGTTATACATCGAGCACTGTTTTATTAGCACCAGCACTCAATTTGCGAATATATAGAAACTGTTGTAACAAGGGAAGAAATGTGCGACACTGAAATCCGAATGGGCCTCAGGATAACCAAAGTTACATTCCAAAAGCCAAGCAGTGTATTATATACACACACACACACACACACACACACACACACACACACACATATATATATATATATATATATATATATATATATATATATATATATATATATATTACAATAAACGTGCAATCAATTTACAAATACATGAATTATTCACAAAACTAATGCAAAGGTTAATGGTTTAAATGGCGACACATCCATCATCACAAACAATTCAAATAGTACACAAAAAACCTCCAGATCCGTTATGAATGAATTGATCCCTGTTTATATAAATTTCTGCCGTATTAGTTGTTATTTTACTACAAGCTTTCGTCTGTTCCTACAGACATCTTCAGATATATAATAGATGTTGTTCTTGTTCTTTTCTCTTAGTAATAAGAGGACATCGAAAATATATGTGTTATTGTATCCGAAATGCTATTGAAAATGAGTTATTGGTTTTGAACGCCAAAGCAACGCTGAGTTTGATTTTAAATTTTTAAAGTGTTTGCGTTTATACAAAATATGGTGATGAACAAATTTTTTACTGGTAAATTTTACTGTCAAAGTGGCATGAACTATATTGTTCAATAATTACAGTAATGTCGCACTTATTATCTAAAAAAGTCGCACATGGATCAGTTATTTAAATTACAATAAACGTGCAATCAATTTACAAATACATGAATTATTCACAAAAAAACTAATGCAAAGGTTAATGGTTTAAATGGCGAGACATCCATCATCGCAAACAATTCAAATAGTACACAAAAATGAATGAATTGATCCCTGTTTATATAATTGTAGTAAAATAACAACTAATACGGCAGAAATTTATATAAACAGGGATCAATTCATTCATAACGGATCTGGAGGTTTTTGTGTACTATTTGAATTGTTTCGTTGTTATTTAACAAAACTTGTGTGCGTGCGTATGTATGTATGTGGCTAGGTGATGACAACGGAAACGGAAACAAGTGTAACCGGAAGTTATATTATTGCATCCTTCCCGTACGCTAAAAATATTTTTCAGTGGTCACCAAGAACAACCATATCTGTGCGGCTGTTACTGAATATCCATAATGCCAAGGCAAAAGTAATAGAAAAGCTAAAAAATACACACTGACCTCCAGATTGAAGCTACCAAAATATGCGAGGTGTCGGCCATTGTTGTCCCTGTTATTATTGCAGTGTGATTGACTGTGCCATCGAACTTAAAAAAAAAAACACATTAAGAAAATATCTGCTACAATCCTGCTTGTACATCTTCGTTAAGTAGTTAGTTCCTTACTTAGTACGCCCTGTGAATACCTCTGAAATAACGGACTATTCCATTTTGACCGCGTGAAAACACGGAAATAATATGTTAGCGACGATACTTGGTTTCAGTGAGAAAAAAATGGTAGAATGGTTTAATGTCTGTTTCATCGAAATGGAAAAGTTGTCAATTTAGAATCTTTTAAGTCGTACATCAGTACTTATAAATAACTTTATTAATAAAAAAAATATTTGCAAGACAGGTTTTTGGCTAGACCTTAATAAAGCTTAGTATCCAATCGCTTCAGAAGTCTGCGTTGCTTGGCGATGTAAATATTCTGCGAACAAGGCCATCCGTTTGAGGTCGTACGACTTGAGGTAGAATACCCATAATGCAATATCTCCGGTTGAAACTGAAAACCCGTGCAGAAGAAAAGATGATGATTGATTGCGAGTTGAACACAGAGCAATTACAAAATAACTTGTCTGGTCGGTACAGCAAGTTTACTTTGGAAATTATTGAATACATCTTGTCGGCGAAAAGAAATGATCGAGTTATTTACTTAAGTCACAAGTGATGAGGTGAAAATAAACTTCTTCCTAACAATGAACACCATACACTCTTTATATTGTTGCCTATGTAGGAAGTATGAATTTGAAGTCGAACGGAAATGATACCGCTAGAAACCAGATGTGAGCGAAAACAACCAAGTCATGGCATTATGGGATATCATCATCCAAAGTGATCACGTTGGTGGGGGGGGTCTATGCCACAGAACATAAAAACCTACATTAAGAAAATCGGAATAAATCGCTTCAGAAGTCTGCGTTGCTTGGTTCTGCAAATATTCTACGAACGATGCAATCTGTCTGAGGTCTTAAGAATTCATGGAGAACACTCATAAAGCAAGATCTCCGAATGAAAACAAAAAACCGCGCGGAAGAACAGAAGCTGCTAATAGTAATAATTTTTTATCTCAGAAATAGTCAAAATTTTATGACTGTAACAACCAAAGGCGATCACGGAAGTTAAGCACCGTCGAACCTGGTCACCTGGATGGGTACCTCAGATGGGTAATGGACCTCTTGGGACCAGGTCAAGAATAACAAAATCAAACAGGATTGGATAATGTAATGGATAAAACGACCAGGTCAAGATGGGATTTCAAAATCCAAACAGGTTGGGTGTAATGGATAATAGCTCAGATGTGATCGAAAACGACCAGGTCAAGATATGGGATTTCAAAATCCAAACAGGTTGGGTGTAATGGATAATAGGTCAGAGGTGATCGTAAACGACCAGGTCAAGATATGGGATTTCAAAATCCAAACAGGTTGGGTGTAATGGATAATAGGTCAGAGGTGATCGTAAACGACCAGGTCAAGATATGGGATTTCAACATCCAAACAGGTTGGGTGTAATGGATAATAGCTCAGAGGTGATCGTAAACGACCAGGTCAAGATATGGGATTTCAACATCCAAACAGGTTGGGTGTAATGGATAATAGGTCAGAGGTGATCGTAAACGACCAGGTCAAGATATGGGATTTCAACATCCAAACAGGTTGGGGTCTGTACTTACTGGACCTACATTAAGAAAATCGGAATAAAGCCTAGTATGCCATTGCTTCAAAAGTCTGAGTTGCTCGACTCTGCAAATATTCTACGAACGATGCAAGGTCTTATAAATTCATGGGGAACACTCATAATGCAAGATCAGCGGGTGAAAGGGAAAAACAACAATAATTAAAAAAATAATAAGAGTCAAGGATAGTTATGTAAACGAAATAAACTTCAATTAAAAAACCCCAAAAACATACGTTTGATACATCTTGATATAATAATAATAATAATAATAATAATAATAATAATAATAATAATAATGTGAAAACATGACATGTGTAAATAAAATAAGCTTTCACGATCACGAGACCCTTAACCCACTATGGACGTAGGAGCATCCCATGCACTGCAGCCGCTGTACGTGTGGTGTTTCTTGGGTAAGATAATTTGACGGAACCCAACCCTCTCCAGCTTAGTCTTGAATTCAGAATGTTTGTTTCTTCTATACCGGTTGCCACCCAAACATATATGACCCAGGCTATCCTGTTATTTTACCCATAGCTGGGGAGAAACGATGGATTCATAGCTTTCCCAATGCTAATTGACGAGACTGGCACTTTACGATTCCTCATTCCGAGCCTATATCCATTACTCGATCTTGACTCCTAAATAAGATTTAGGTACTGATTTTATTTTTTTTTTTTTTGTGGGTAACGCATATATTGGATTGTAAGAATCTTTTTTTTTTTGCAAGTGCATATTACATTAATATTTTTTTCAGTATAACAATAAATAATAATAATAAATCCTACTATTTAACCCATAACTGGGGGAAGATATGGATTCATACCTTTCTCAAGGGTATTTGGGCATAAGCAAATGTAAAAGACTAGACTGGAAATCGAAATCGGCTCTCCAATTTCTCATTCCGAACCTCTATCCATTACACTACCTACACTTCCTATCCTTGGAGAAAAGTCATAAAGAAAACGTTAGTAAACAACAACAATAATATTAATGGGGATTATTTTTAGATGTATACTTGAAATAAGCTTTGAAGTAAGTAAAAAAAAATATTTTTTTTTTATACTGCGTATAATTAGTTCATTTCACACTGTATGACTTGTTTGAAGAAAGCTAACTTTATAAATTGTAATACCTATATATCCATTTTCGGACTTTACTTAGTTGGTCAATATGCTTACAGCTGAATAGCGGTCAACTATAAATATACCAACACTACCCTGTCCTGGGTAAGACGATAAACTACATCCAACAGCAATTTTTCATCAGAAGTCTTTGAGGAGCGTGGAACCACCTCTTAATTGTTGGTGCTCCCAGATCCACCCTGGGTTGAAATGGTAGCACTTATTAGGGTCCCAGCTATAGGCAAATAGTTAACCCCCAAACTAGGGTCAAGACACTATGAAAGTGTAAAAATAGGTTTTAATACCAGCAATGCGTTTTTGTAAAAAAAAATTTACCCGCAATAAATTTTTGAAGGAAGAATTACAAGCAATATATATTTGAAAGAAATTTTGCCAGCAATACATTTTTGGGGAAAAAAAATTACAGCAATAAAAATCTTGTCGGAATAAAATAACCCATTGAGGTTGATATGCCGTAAAACAAAACAAAACAAAACTACCTTTTCCCTCCAAAAAATAATAATTTAAACGCTTCCAAACAAAACAAAACACGGCTTTGACTGTATATATAGTTTGTACTTCCGGTTTGTCATGTAACTGACATTTAAAACTGTATTTTCGAGGCAAAGTGTGCATACCAAATTAAGGCGGGCAAACTTTTACCAAGTATTTTAGTGATTACCTATAGTCATTGAGATAAGTTACTAGTCTAAAAAGTCATGGCACGAAGGGAGATAAATTCGTCGGAACCAACAGCCGTCATAAAAGCTGCCGATATGTCGTATGAGATGCAGACAGCAGCCATCGATTTCGCTTTCAACTCCATGAGACGCCACAAAATAGAAAGAGACATCGCCTGCTTTCTGAAGAAAGAATTCGATAGAAAATATCAGCCAACTTGGCACTGTGTTGTCGGGCGCAACTTCGGCAGCTTTGTCACCCACAGAACTAAGCACTTTATTCACTTCTACTTGGGACAGTTAGCCATTTTGCTGTTCAAAACGGAATGAGTTTTAAGTACAAACTTTTCTTTAGGCAGAAACTGCTCTAAAACTTGAAACTTCGACGGCATCGAAGATTTCATTTCGTTTCTTTCAGCAAAGACGATCATTGATCGATTGTTCTTCTTACAATTTCTCTTGATAGTTGTACTAAAAAAGAAACTGCATTGTATTGCATCTGTCTCTCATGTCAGCTCTTTGCTTTCCAAGTCTAATTGTATTTCCTGTTGAACCCAAACACCAGTTTTATTCAAATGTTAATTTAAGAATACCTACCAAATAACCACACAAGACTTACACAGCCTCTGATTTCTCCATATGTAACCTTAAACCAACAAATATAAAACAAAAGTCTTTGAATGCTCTTGTACTAACTTAATATTGGTTCTGTAAATCGTTTTATATGTTGATATTTCATGATTTGTAAGAGTTATTCGTTTGTTGTTTAATAAGTATTAAACTGTTATTTCATGTTACTTCCCCCTCCCCTACCTCTTGTTCAAATTCCGTGCTTCCTTTCGAGTGAGCTTTCTCGAAAAGCTATTTGTGACTAGCTACTGAAAATTAGCCTGAGACTTATATTCTATACGCTGAACCTTCCAAGAAAGCATTTTTTTAAAAAAAAAAAAAAAAAAAAAAATCCTTTTCAATTTGGTTAAAAGGAATTTTTCTTAACAAATCCGTGAATTTTATCGGCCATGTTTGTTAATAACCAAAAACACTTGCTTTCTCTGAGGAATATTGTCGACAGCATATTTATTTTATTTTTTTTTTTTTTTTTTTTTTTTTCGCAGCTTAAAAATGATCTGGCACACGGATCACTTCTATGACATGCCTGCTTATCCTAAAGCAAGCTTTCCTCTTAAGAGGAAAGATCAGTATATAAGTACCGAAAAGTTAAACCCAATATTGTTCTAACAAGTTCTTTCTTTCAGATAGGTACACACCAAAATTCAGTACTGAATTAATAGCTACGCAATTTAATGGCAAAACTTATCTTCCTACAAGCGATAAGCAACGTTCTATAGCAAATTTCAAGTTATCCAAAGAGTTCTTATTTTAATACCTTCTTTCATAATTTAACCTGTTTGACGCTAATTTTTTTGCACTTATTTTGAGCAACAGCAGAAACAGTAGCCCCCCCCCCACCAGCCGACGTTTTGTCAAGATCCTGAAAGTCTTACCCTCTCGATTCTAAGCCGAATTTTTTTCTGTGAATTGAAGCGAAACTAGATCCGCCATCAAACTCATTCAAATGCCCGAGGATGGTGATGCTCTTCCACCCACCAACAATAAAATCCAGTTCAATTTTTTTTCCTGCTGATTTAAATTAACAAAACCTAGCAAATCCCTGCCGAAACTTCCTCCTTAGTTTCTCTAAAAGAGAATCTTAATATCTCTTTAATATAAACCTGTTAATTCAATAATGCTACTCTAGTAACGTTAGACTTCAGCGATTTCTTAAATGACGTTCATTGTAATTTCTCTATCTCCACCGAAGGCAATAAATACACTGACACTGGGAATATTAAACTTTCACACCTCTCCATTCTTATTTGAGATAAAATAACTATAGTTAGAATTAAATATTTACCTGATGCACAACCAAAATTTCATCATTCAGGAAGGACAGCAGTTTCTGCGTTAGCCTAATAGATCTCAATTCTGACTACAACTTCAAAGCGAAAAAAAAATCCCAATCTAGTAAGCGGAGTGATCTTAATTATCACTCAACATCTTGCGCTCAACTAAATATTCTCTGCCGAAAACTCAAATTAGTTCAGTAAACAAAATTTGTGTGCGTGTTATATATATATATATATATATATATATAATAATGAAAAAATTTGATCAGCATCGGGGTTGCTCGGATATTTGATTCAATTTCTTATGCTTTGTTCGAATAAATAGAAATTTCACTGTAACTTGTAGAATTCTTGACAATACAAGATAAAACATTTAGTAATATTTTTTTTACTTTTATTGTATAAGTCAAGTTGACGTTTTTTTTTTTTTTTTTTTTTTTTTTTTTTTTAAAGAGTGGAGGATCTTTAGGTCAATCTGTGGTACCAGTTCATGTTGATCTAATCATGTTTTATAAGCTTTTAAGTAAATGTGAAGTTATAGATTAAAGTACAGTCAATTAAAAAGCCTATTACGAGGCAACCATGCAAGATCGAACTTTCTATTCAATCTTTTTTGCGTGTGTCCAGTGTTGTCATATATCACCTGCATTCTGCACAAGACCAAGTAAATAGCCTAATGACCAGAAAGGAATTATGCCTGTTCATATCTTGTATCATTTATGTGTAAAGCCTCTTTTTTTTTTTTTTTTTTTTTTTTTTTTTAAATATATAACCAACGTGTTTCACCCAATATTCGGTTGGTTTAATTTTTGCAGGAGAAATAGTACTACAGTGTAACCCGGATATAAGAGAAATTTTCTCTGGTCCCAAATTAGAGCCTGTGTTAATGTATATAAAATAGACCAAACCCGGATATAAGAGACTTCTTCTCCGGTCCCGACAACTCTCTTATATCCGGGTTACACTGTATTCATATTTTCTTCATTTTTTTGTGTACGTCTGAAAAGTAGGTAGAGAATTTCAGGGTAATAAAATTAGTAGAACAGTCTAATTTTGTTTAATTTACTTAATTTTGCTTAAGCCACACCGATATCCGTAATGGAGTTCGTTAAGATTTAGTTATATTTGAGTACATTTACTTAAAACTAAAATTGATAAAGCGTGTCTGATTAGATCCGCGTGAACGTGTACTACAGTTAGACCTACAGATCATTCACGCTCAAGTCGTCCTGGGTAAGACGATAAACTACGTCCAGCAACAAGGCCTCTGATCAGGAGGCTTTGAGGATCGTGGAACCACCTCTTAATTACTGGTGTTCCCAGATCCACCCTGGGTTGGAATAGTAGCAGCTGTTAGGGTCCCGGCTATGGGTAAATAGTTAACTATTACCAGAAATATGAGGAGGCACGGTGAAGTAATGGATAGTGGCTTGGATTGAGGAATCGGAGAGCCGAGTTCGAATTCCAGTCGAATCCATTACATCATTTACGTGCTAATACCCTTGGGAAAGGTGTGAATCCTCTTCTTCTCCCTCCAGCTATGGGTAAATAGCAGGACAGACTGGGTTCTATAGCCTTGGATGGCAACTGGTCTAGGAGAAGGAAAAACTCTGAATTCAAAACCTGCTGAGGGTCGTTTGGGGACCTTGTGGCACTTAGTGCACCAGGTCTCTGTAATCGGCCCTTCAAAAAGTGTGGATGGTCCTGCACGAAACCTTCACCACTATAATAAAAATCTCATGTGGTATACATGCGGGTTGGGGACCGCTTGTGATTTCCAAATTCACAAGAAAATCCAATATTGGAGCCGGCTCAACCCACCTCGGGTGAATGCCGTTACAGGTATTACCAGCAATAGTTTTTGAAAAAATTATTACCAGCAATACAATTTTGAAGGAAAAATATTACCAAAAACGGATTTTTCCCAAAACAACATATTACCAGCAATAAAAGAATTTTGCCGGCATTAAGTAACCCATTGAGGTTGATATGCCATAAAACAAAATAAACTAAACCAATCTAAAGAATACATATATGTCATACGTTGTTTTTCCTTTGTCTCTCTTTCCCTCTATTCGACCCTTGCGTAACAGATTCTCCAGGCCTTCCTTCCTCATTATGTGTCCCAGGAACTTCAGCTCCCTCTTCCTGATGTTAAGTATAAGCCTCCTCCTTGTTTGCATCCTCTTTAAGACCTCATCGTTGCTCACACACTCGGTCCATGATATCCTTAGCATCCTTCTGTAGAACCACATCTCTGTCGCCTCGAGTCTCTTCTTCATTTTTGAGGAAATCGTCCAACATTCGCTGCCGTAAAGAAGGGCGGATGTCACGTACCAGCTCGATATTCCTTTCTTCGTTACCAAAGAAATCCTTCTGCCTCGCAATACTCTGCCTAGATTTTGGAATATGTCCTTGGCCATCCCAATACGTCTACAGATCTTAGTGTCGCATTTACCCTCCTCTGTCAGAACGCTTCCCAGATATTTAAACTTCCGCTTCTGTTTGATTCTAGTGTTCCCGATATGCAAATCGCATTTCGGGTTCATTCTTTTATTGATGACCATGCATTCGTTGCGTGTTTGAATTGTTTTAGGTTTATGTCTGTGAACAAGATCTTCCAGTACATCCCTACGAGAAATAGTTTGGTGGTGTTAGGTTTCGTGAAGGTTATTCAATTGTTCCACGTCATCTCACAAAAATGGGCCTTACTTTTCCTTCACACAGTATAGCAAAACATTTATATAGCGAGAAAGCGAATGATGACCAATATATATATATATATATATATATATATATATATATATATATATATATATATTGTTATGATGTTGATTTGGGGTTAGTAAAGACAAACGCCAAATAACACGTAACAATAAAAAGGGTTTTAATAGGTTGGTAAAAAGGTACAGAAATCGCCTGAGTAGTCAAAAACTAGCTCAGCTAAGAACTTCTCTGTCTATCTGTCTTCGTATTTATCGATCCACCCACGAGGATTGAATGTGGCACAAGGCCGGTTTAATGTGGGTATCTCCGATCCCGTAGGCTCGGCCAAAAATATACCCTTTGAACCCGCCTAGACAGGTTCAGGGCCTGTCTACCTCCCCGGACGAAACCTTACCCTTCGGCAAAGCTTCGTCCGGGTTCCTCTCTGCTAACGCAGAGAGTTCGATAGACGTCGCTTACAGTCAAAGACTTATCACGACTCAGCTAGACTCGGAGGTCTTACCCTCTCGGTCTATCTGACATGTCACTATTTAAAGTCTTTGTTTACAGACGCAGACAAGTTCATCTTCAAGAGGGGTGGTAGGTTTCCGACACAACATATATATATATATATATATATATATATATAAGAAAATATTTAATTATGTAGTTTTCTTCCTTATCACATTACATTGAAATTTGGTCCTGCATATTATTATTACTGCGTAGTAAGTTAGTCTCTCCCTATCTTCCTTACATCTGGGGCATCAGTCGAAAGCCATGCCTCGTAAATCGGGGATATCCACCAGGATTTATTCAATTACCCTGGTGCTTGATCAAACGAACGTGGAGAAAATGAAATATAGAAATCCCACTGAAAATTAATTTGTCCTAACCACCAAACTGGAAATGACATTTCAAATCAAATTCCATTATCCTCATGATCTGAACTTTTTATTTTCTTTATGAGATTTTTTAAAAAAATATTTTTAACGGATCATTACGTCTGTCTTCGAGTTCCTAATGTTGAGACCAGTACGGAGAAATGAGATGTTCGAAATGAATTATGGACTAATTTTGCTCTATCACGACTGGTTGTTACCTGCAGTTTGATATAATCAAAGATTTTACAAGCTTGAGAATGAGAAAATAAACAAGAGAAAGGTATTTGCGTTTGAAATCAGTGAAAAATATACTTTTTAACCGATGGAAAATAATTATAGACCTTAATGACTGGTTTGATCTATCCAGACAGCGAAATCGAAAGTCTTTAGATTTTTTTTTAATCATTTCACACCAAGCAAGGCAATAAAGCCACTAGGACGCAAGGGGCTCACTGAGTATTAGAAAATATGAGAAAATTAAAGAAAGAAAACAATAAAAGAACAAAAAAGAAGATAATGATTGAGACTGCATTTAAATTCTTGAAGATCAAATTTGACTGAGAAGTAAGATGGAAGTGAGTTCCACAAGTGAGAAGTGCGATAGAAAAAAAATGTTTGCATCTAACTTCTATTTAGTTGCAGCCATTTCAACTGTAAAATGATGAGACCTTGCCGCCAATCTAGCACTGCGCTTAAATTCATAAAATCTAGGTAGCATAGCGGAAAGTTCATCCATCAAAGTATTTAGACGAAACAATCTTCATAAACACACACACACACACACACAGACACTCATGCATTCACACATACACAAGCACACACACGCATACACACACATATATATATATATACATATTTTCACGTTTCATTTAATAATATAGACAAGCGTTGTCTATTTATTTTATGTAAATTCTTTTCATAACGTCTGATAAATTTAATAACATTATCGTTGAACGAAGAAAGAAATTCACAAAATTGATCCATATTTTTTTAATACAATGAAATGTATTAAGCCCCTCAATTATTAAATATATTTTCTTTTTATACGTTATTTTTATACATATAAATTATTTAATTTATCTGATGTGCTGTTAACCATTCAACCGCAGATGCTTCCTTCTGGCTGAATCGTTAACAGTACGTCAGATCAAATGACGGTTCCCATTAGGGTTACAGGTTCGATTCCTGTCAGAGAGCGCATATTTTCTACGAAATTTATCAACCATTACGGCTGGTAAATGTAATTAACGCTGTTTAATTAAAAACGTAGGATGTACTTTAAAAGAAATTATATCTATAAAATTAACCAATAAAAGGAATATATATATATATATATATATATATATATATATATATATATATATATATATATATATATATATATATATATATATATACACTTCGCTGTTCTCATGACGTTCTGAACAAACGTTGGCAATTGAATAAAAAAATTAAACATTCCACTAGTTTCATTTTTTGGAAGTGTTTCTTATGATCCAGCGTCTCTTAAAAGGGCTCTGGTGAAATAAATTATTATAATATAACCTTAAAGTGGTCTGTTTTTCTTTAATATATATTATATATTTTGTTTGTACATCCTTCCACTTGTATGAAGAGTTTCGAGGTTTATTGGGATATTAGGTTTTTTTTCTTAAACATATCTATCTAAACATCTTTATATATATATATATATATATATATATATATATATATATATATATATATATATATATATATATAAGGTATATATACGTATAAATCATTTCACAACAAGCAAGGTATTAAAACCACTAAGATTGAAGATGTTACTGAGTGTCAGCGAATATTAAAAAGGTTTAGCAGAAAGAACAATACAAGAACAGGAATTCAGATGACAGAAGATAACGATTGACTTTGTATTTAAATTTTTGAAGTTCAAATTTGATTGCGTAGTCGGAAGAGAATTTCATAAGCGAGTAGTGCGAGAGAAGAAACTGCTAGCATAGAACTTACGGTTACATCTAGGCATTTCAACTTAAGAATGTTGAAACCTGGTTGCCAAACTTGTACTGCTCTTAAACTCATCAAGTTTAGCTACCATAAATGGAAGTTCATCAGAATAATTGCCATAAAAGTATTTATGGAAAAGGCACAAAGAAACTACGTTACGGCGGCGGGAAATGGACTGCAGCCGTAATACCAGGTCAGGACCTATAACATTGCAGATGCTTTTTTGTACTTACACGAAGTTTAAAAAATGAAGCTGTACTAATAATTATGGTATATGTACATGTCATCCTCTGTGTTGTTATCACAATATTTCACGGCCTTTTCGACGATATTCCAATCCTGGTAGCCTTCAGGGAATTTCAAATGAACTCTTTATTTAATCTATAGCGGTAGACTCTTCTTGTATATATTTATATATTTCTTTTTAGTGCTGCCTGTCCTGTTTTTCTCGATGAACTACGCGACCCTGGAAATGAACTCATAAGTAATAAGCCATCTAGTTCAGTAACCAACACCATAATCCACTGGGATATTGTTCAGTAAATAATGTAAATAATCATAACACCCCGAAAAAGAAATACACACAGACAGAACAGGTGTGATTTCCCAGTTCACATAACCTGCTAAATAAGAAATATTCTCTTATCATATCTACGTTATAGGGTTGCACGTAACTTTCACGGGTCAGATATGTAGAATTAGCTTCCGAGGTGATTGAAGAATGAATCCTCAAGACCAACACGCAGATGAAGTGGAAATCTCTTCATATCTTCTTCTATGTGCCGTGTTCCTCCAGAACGCTGACGATTATGGTCCACCCCGGCTTCCTGTCTCTTGTCACCCTGAGTAAATATATACATGGTGCGATGGATAAATTGTCGTCTAAATTACGCAAAAATGAAAATAACACTGACATCTCATTTTAACAGGCATATTTACCAAAATTACAACATAAATTACCTTGAAATACGAAAGTTTAAAATCATTCAATAAAATCACGATTGGCTTCAACCACGGCCTCCAGACGACTTCGGAATCTCTTGCATCTCTTCTGGATGGTCTCCTTGTTTAAGTTGGCGAATGCTGCCATAATCATTGCCTTCAGTCCATTTTTGGTGCTATAAAAAGTTTTTGTTGGTCTCTCGTTCAACTGCGTCGCACACATAATAATCAAGAGGGTTTCAGTCTGGTGAGTTATGTGGCCAGATGTAAGGGGTGATGTGGTCGCAGAAATTGTCTGACAGCCATAACTGGGTCCACCTGCTTGTGTGGCATCGTTCAGAGTCCTGTTGCCCGACATAGGGTCTTCCAGCAATCACGCCATGATTGGAGGCATAACGTTGCCATAGCTCGTGATCACTCCAAACACCTTCATCATTACCATTACACTAATTCAACTCCTTCCAAATCCTCTGCACTGTCTTCAGATTGACACCCAAGCACTCTAACACTCCAAGTTGTCTAACTGAACCTACTATAATGAGCAGTCGCCAAAATCAAAAACAAAAACGCGCATGCGCAAATATTCTTTTTTAAATTCTGAATTGGCGACAATTTATCCATCGCACGCTGTGTATCTTTTAATCTTTGCTCTGCCGACCGTTAACAGAAGTTCGTGAGGTGGGCTATGCGTTGCCTTACTCTACACCGTTTGGCTTCAATATGAACTGCGAGTGTCAAATTCGCCAAGCCCTCTTTCTTCATTATGTGACTTAGAAATTTCAACTGTCTCTTTCTGTGTAAGTGTCCTTTTTGTTTCCATTTCCTCTACAATTTCCTTATTAATCACATGTTGAGTCCATGGTATTCTAAGCATTTTTCTGTTGAACTACATTTCTGTTGCCCTATTCTCTTCTCCGCCTGTGATGAGTTGGTGTAGACTCATTAGATTTCTGGTTTGGCTTGGCTTGGTTTGTTTTGTTGTACGGCATATCAACCTCAATAAAGTATTTAATGCCGACAAGATTTTTATTGCTGGTATTTTTTTTCTAAAAGTATTTCTGGTGATATTTTTTTGTAAAAATGTATTGCTGGTAAAATGTATTGCTGGTAATATTTCTTTTTCTTCAAAAATTTATTGCTGGTAATAATTTTTACAAAAATATATTGCTGGTATTAAAACCTATATTTACACTGTCATAGTGTTTTGGCCCCAGTTTAGAGGTTAACTATGTGCTCATAGCTGGGGCCCTAACAACTGCTACCACCCTGGGTCAGAGTGGATCTGAGAACAACAGCAATTAAGAGGTGGTTCCACGCTCCTCAAAACCTCCTGATCAGAAGCCTCTCTGTTGGATATAGCTCCGATTTCTGTTTGCTACAATGAATTTTTTTTCATACGAAATAGCGGTAGTAATTTCTGACAGCTCGTACCCGTCTATGCGTGTTTACTACGGCGAATAGCCAATTCCTTTTGCAGACACCTGCTCGGGCACATCTGTATTTGTTCAGCACAGAACCCACCTGTGCTTTATGCCGCAGCTATGCTGGGTAAAAGCGCATTATCTGTAATCAACAGAACAAGACCAGTACGCTCAAACGCTGTGTCACGATGACTTATAACTTCATGCTAGGATTATGACGGTGGCTAAATAGTTCCATCTATCCAATTTCACTTACAAGACATTGGTCAACCAGTGCTATGGTTTTCAGGCCTTTTCTAAATTTTCTGTACGCCGGGATCATCTCCCTAGACCTATAACATAAAGAAGTCACTTTCCTGGCAAATATACCTTAGTGAGATTCAAATGGTCGGAAAGTGAACGTTGTAACCTTTCTGTCATGTGCCTCTTATATACCGCAGTAGTTATAACAACTTAAAAAACGAAGATACTTTGTCACAGATGTGAAGTGGCTTACCTCTTCTTTTTTTCTACAAATATTTTCATGACACCTGCTCTGGCGAGTTTTTTTTCCCCTGGTGTTCCGACTACATGAATTTAAGCGTGCTACTAGATTAGCATCTAGGTCCCACTCCTTTCCTGTTGAAAAGTAAGCACCACTTCTACTCCAACAACTTCTTTCCTCGAACTTTACGACTTTGAAACCCCTTCCTATCACTTGCTTCCCTGATAACTACAAATCTTCAAAAATGCAACGTCAATCGCCATCTTCTGTTGCATTGATCCCTGTCATTTTTTTTCCTTTCTTCCTTCCCCCTACATCCCCACTTTTCTCCCACTTTCACTCTCTGTAACCCTCTGCGTGCTAGTGTCACTCTCGCTTTGCTTGAGGTGAAATGCTTTAAAAAATGATACAGAAAGAAAACTGCACGAACGTTTAGACAAGGGAGTAAAAGAAAGCTGGAATAAAGGAATAATTAATAATTGTAAGACAATGGTCATTAGCAAAAAAGACGGTCCACGATACGAGGATACCTCGGAATCAAGCAAGTACAGAAGTTTCAATGGTGTCGATAAAGGGATCATCCGTTACTTACAACACTGCGTCAAACCAATCAGTGGCTAACCAGACATATACCACGAGGTTCCGTACGAGATACATCTTTCAGATTAAGAACTATCCTAGCTAAGACCCGCAATGTCACGTACTCTCGAACGAATAATCCTCATTTGTTTTGTATTCCGTTAGTAAGAAAGAAGTTCCATTCGGATATCTTCTCCCCATTAAATGGTTCTTTATGGAATAACCTCCCAGAAGGATGCTTCTCCGATCACTACACTCTTAACTGCTTCAAATCTAGGGTTATATTTTGTGCATATCCCTATAAATTGCACTTCTTGAATATTCCTCTTACCTCTTCCTTCAGTCACACTCTACCTTGAATGCCTCTTGAGTCTTGTATTTACCGAAGAATTAGTTTTAAAAAAAACACTGCCACAGTTCCACCACTGATATTAGATTTGAATTCTGGAATAAAGTACTGAAATAAAACGCTGGTGATTGGTTCCCTAAAAATTATGAGTCCAACCCCTGGGATTGGTAGTGCTGAAATGTTATATATTCTGATTCAGTGGAAGAATTGGACAGACGATACAAAGGTGAATAAGACTAGTGATACCGATATGAGTTATCTCCCTTAATCATGGAAAGCAGAAATAGGAACATTCACAGCCAGGTTTGAAAAAAGGAATCAATTTGAAAGTCCAAGTAGAAAAAGAAGCTCAGATATTTCAGCGGGAAAAAAATGTTGTGAGTATAACAAACAAGAAAAGGATGATAATGGTGTTTTTACACCATGGAAACTATTTACAGCGCGGACGGCAAATAAAGGAAATGATCTTGGCAACACTTCATTTCTCTGAGGACCTCTTGTCTTAACAATTTGAACTTCAAGGTCTTTAAAGTTGGCTGAAAATCTGTCTGCCATTTTTTTTTTATTTAAAGTTATTGTTTGTACGTGCTCTGGTACTATTGTAATAATTTCTAATGGCCGTAGTCTGAACTAAAATTACGCAATATAGCAGTCAAATATTAATAATGATTCACAGTAAATCATCTAATCTATCTATATATAAAATTCCCTGACTTCCGTTAGTTCGTCAATCTCTAAAACAGCCATACATTAAACTAAAAACTAAAATTAAAACTAAAATTTTGTGAGAAGTGCAAACAGTTAAGAGGGTACAAATTACAGTTTGTTTTACTACGGTGTGTATTCAATATTGTTTTTTGCGTCTCTTTTATTTAATAATTTTAATGTACAAGAATCAAGTTTTATGATCACCCGGCGTTTGCAAGAACTATAAACAAATCACAAGGCCAAACGCTTCAAAAAGTGGAAATTTGGCTCTGGAAAGAAATATTTACTCATGGCCAGTTGCATGTTGCATACTCAAGAGTAAGAAATCCTAAAAAAAAATTTCTTCGCTGTTAAAAAGAAAAAAATAAATTTTCTTAAAAAATATTGTCTAACATGAAGTCCTATAAAATTAAATTAAATTAAATTATTAAACCGCGAAGTAAGGTTTTGTCAAAGTATTTTTCCAAACAAATCATTTTATTCAAATTTCATCGATTGGCTTGCAAAATTGAATGAAACAGAGTTTGTAAATTTGGACAAAATGTTATCGATAATTTCAACAATACTGGGAGGATTTCCCACACGCATCAATGTGTTGCCAATTTTTTTAATAATATTAAAATTCAAGATGATATTAGTACTAAAAATACTAGTGTAAATAAAACAAGTAAGAATAAGTTTTAGCAATTATGATAGTTGAAAGTACCTCTAAAAATAATAAAATGTTATGTTAATGTAAAAATGAAGATAGCAACATTTTGTGGATTTAAAATTATTATTAACGTGTGCAGGTGTTATTTATAAACTTAACTGTGGTATCTATCGGAAACAGAATCTTACAGAGGAAACAAGAAATAAACATCTGCTCCTGTTCAAAAGACCGGGGAGGAGTATCAACCGGACGATATATATATATGTATACAAGGGGGTGTATTACGCAGAAGTATAAAGGAAGAGAAGCAGTTTATTTAAAGAGATCAGATCCGATGAAATCCGTTGAAATTTCATAGCGGATGAAACGATTTTTCACATATAAATATATATATATATATATATATATATATATATATATATATATATATATATATATATATATGTGTGTGTGTGTGTGTGTGTGTGTGTGTAAGCAAATATATGGATATTGATCCGACAGTATGAAGAAAATATACTGAAAAATAAACAAAAATCTAATATGCGATTATGCTGTTTTAATGTTTAATCTCAACGTCGGACGTTTCGGTCTAATAGACCATCTTCAGGACATATTCATAAAACATAATTAACATAGACCATATACAATTCAACATGAAAAAGACGATGGACATAAAAGCAATACCAATCCAAACAGATAACTGAAATCTTTTATAAGATCAGCGTTCCGTTTAAATATGATCCCGTCGTCGTCACGTGGGCGATGTTGTGAAAATGGAAAGTTATGGAGAGGCATGATTAGCAAACGCAGGAAGATTCTCAGCTTTGGTTAAAGTTATAATTTACCGATAGTTTGCTTTAAACATTAAGTGCGAAACAATTATACGTATTTTTTCTTAATATGACTTGCAGAAATGGGGATTGAAATATTATGGCATTTCGTCGTTTGAACCATCAAATATTTAATTTTTTTTCATGTTCAAATTATGCAAACATTTGAGTAGTACCATATATTTTTTTATCTATCAAGTGAGTTTCTGTCATATCTGCCGTGACCCTCAAAATATCTCTGCGATCTTTAAGTTCCTAAATAGTTAATCTTTCAATTTTGCACCTGAAAACTCCATCACGAAACGGGGTTTTGTCACTCCCAGTTCCTCAAGCTCCGGTATCCGACAGCCTCGAAATCGAACAAGATATTATTAACACTAGACAAAAATCGAATATTTCGTACAACAGGACGTCTGGCATTATACTTTCGCCTTTCTTTTTGGTCTTCGTTTTAATGGAGCTTCAGAGCTCCATTCGGAAGTTGAGCTGATAACTTAAACCTTCTGCAATAACTTCCATGCAACGTCACTTCCAAATTTTGCTGCTAAGCCTCGACGCTTTCAATGACATCAAAAGCAATTTTCTACGCTGGGCCTTGATCCCAGGGAAATCGTCTTCACAGCTGTCAAGGAAGATCTTCTCTTGGAGCTGAGATAACTACCGGTAAGTTTTGATTCTGAAAATGTCTTTGCACCGAGGCCGTTTGCCTGGAAGACTCGACAATAAGAAAGAGATCTTTCTACAGAAACCTGCACCATTTGCTAGCACGGGGAAATCTATACTTGAGCGGAAGTAGTCTACACCAAAAATTCTGTATCATTCACAAAGTCAGCTCAAGGAAAAATTAATATCGAAAACGATTCTAACAGAGGTACATTTTTTTTAAACATATACAGACACGGTAATAATTAACTGAATCACTCTTACTTTATTTCGCGTAGTAAAACGCATATTTTTATGTATAAAAATTCTCATTAAAACATTTCTAGCGTGTTATATGCGAGGGGTAAGTTTTGGGTGGTAACCGAATAAGCATACTTCGTATTAAAATGACAAATATTTGTTTTCTTCTCTTTTTTTAACGGTGAAACTAACCCTTAATCGTGAAAGAACTGGTGTTCGTCTTAGCACTTTCCATGGAGACAGCGATGATCTGGTGAGTTTGTTGTGTCGTTTTGACTGTGAGAAAAGAGTTGTAGGGGTGGGAAATAATTTGTTCTTCTCAAAGAACCGGAGAAGATTTTGGAATCTCACCAGACTGGGAAGTGGGGTGTGAGCAGTTTCTATCCAAATATTGCAGCAAGTCTCCATTTTCGTCCTGATATATATATATATATATATATATATATACTTGTTGTAATATAAGAAATTTTACTCGTCCCGAAAACCTTAGGTGCCTTGATTTGTGAATAAACAAATCAATACCAAAAGGAAAAAAATGGTACAAAAATAAAAGAAAGAACAGAGAACATGTACGTTAGCCGAAAATAATCGTCTAGCATTCAAGTTCAGAGTCAAAGAAAAAAAAACGACACAATAAGAAAATTAACTAAATAAATAAAATGCTCGATATGCTAAGTAGAGCAAACCTAAGTTAAACCTAATGAGCCAGACAACCTACCGTGGTACGTTGGCTGGTTCTTTAGGTTCATATATATATATATATATATATATATATATATATATATATATATATATATATATATATATATATATATAAAAGTGAACATATATGTCAACGTCAGGCCACATATTGTTTCATGCTATAAACAGATCGTCGCCCTAAGTGTTGACTTATATGTTCATTTTATATTTACACACGCTCTATCTCTGATATTGAGCACTTTATCCCATAAATATAGCACACCTTAAGACTATATTTCTTTTATATATATATATATATATATATATATAATTCACTCCAAGCAAAGCAGGAGTGTCACTAGCAAGCAAGGGGTTACAATGGATTGAGAACAAGAGTAAAGATGCGTGTTTGAGGAAAGGATACAGAGAAGGACGGCGAACAAAATCAAGGTATGAGAAGATGTCGATTGACATTACACTTGAATATTTAGTTATCAGGGAACCGAGCAAAAGGAAAGGAGTTCCACAGACGGGAAGTGCGAGAGAAGAAGCTGGTTAAGTAGAAGAGACGGTTATATTTAACCGTTTCGACACTGAAAGAGTGAGACAGAGATGTGGTTCTTGTAAAGTTAGGGGAGAGCACGAGGATTCAAGTAAAGAGAACCGATAATTTCTCAAGCATCTTTAGCGATGTAAGAGTGTGTACGAGTTTCACTTGAGGTGTGGATTCAAGGCCTAATGGGTACTCAAGGGACGTGGCCTCCCTGAGAGAAAATCCATTCAGCGTGATTGGCGATAGTTAAGGATCCGATCGGCGAGCGATTTTTAGAATTCGAGAATTCAGATAATACTAAATAGCTGAGTCGCTGTGTTTCTAACCTTCGTTATTTGAGATAAATTAAATTAATTTTTATTATTTAAATGTTTGGATTGTTTTGCTTTCATTTTTTTTTTTCTGAAGCATAAAGGAACACGCAATATTAAAGTACGCTTTTGGCAACAGAAAATTCATAGATTATGAGATAGGTAAATATCTAATTAACCTCTTCCTTTTCTCTTTTCTAGAAATATTTTCATGGCATCTACGCGAACGAGCTTTTTTTTTCTTGGTGCCCTATCTACATAAATTTAAGTGTGCTCCTAGATAGACATTGGAGTCTCACTGTTTTACTGTTGAAATATGTAAATTCAGTCAAATAGTTACCTTTTCTCGCACTTCCCATCAGTGGGACTCCTTTCCGTTTACTTGCTCCCTTCCACCTAGAATCTTCAAAAACTTAAATGCAACGTCAATTGCCATCTTCTTGAATTCCGTCCATATTTTGTCTTTTCCTCAGTCCTCCCTATACTCAGTCTTTTAACACTTTCACTCCGTCACCTCATGTGTACTAGTGGCATTTCTGCCTTGCTTGGGTGAAATGATTAAAAAAAAGCAACAAAGTACCCTCTCTTTCATTTTCTTCATATACAAACCCATTTCTAACTTTGGTGACTCGTGAAAAAACTTTTATTTTATTTTAGTCTCAGATGGCAATATTAAATAGCTTGACAAAAAGCTTAAGATTAGCAGTCTTTAATATGACACCTACTACGAGTTATCTCGTGCCGACTGCGAATTATCTCGTACCGACTACGAATTATCTCGTACCGACTACGAGTTATCTCGTACCGCCTACGAATTATCTCGTGCCGACTACGATTTATCTCGTGCCGACTACAAATTATCTCGTACCGACTACGAGTTATCTCGTGCCGGCTACGAATTAGCTCGTGCCGACTACGAATTAGCTCGTGCTTGGAATTATCTGATACATTTTCATCTGCAAGCACCAACAACGAGTTTTTAATTAGCATGAAAAGAATGTTAAGACTTCCGTTGAAGCTATAAATCAACTGATGAACAATTTCATAATTTATCTATTATTAATTGTTTACAAAGAGTAGTCTACATGTGGCACAAGGCCGAAGGTATGGAGCATCCAGAAGATCGAACACACTATTCAGTTGTAATAGATCTAGCAAGCCGAGCTTGCAAACATTGTATCATGCCGAAGTGTACCAAGTCGGCTATTATGAAGTTAGCGTTTCATAATTGACCTCTGGCAGCCTAAATGTCAACTCATTAATGGCCACCATAAAATTCGGTATTAATTATAAAATAAAAAAACGAAAAAAAAGGTATTAATTATAGCTTTGTAAAATGCCATTGTTAATTATTCATTCATTCATTTCATTCAGTTAATGCATCTCACAATTGTGGTTCATGGTAACATTCAAGGCAGAATAGTCACAATGGCTCGTCGCTTCCATTTGCATCGGTGATGTTGAGGTTACCCCCAACCCTCCTCTAGGAGGTGGATTTGTTTTTGAAGTTATATTCTCCTCGCCCTTGCCTAAAGAGGAAGGACCTACAAGACAGCAGGTAGTTTGAATTGAGTTTCCTTCTCCTATACTGGTTGCCACCCAGTCTGTCCTGCCATTTTACCTACAGTAGGGGCG
>CAHIKZ030001200.1:980000-1002500 GCA_903632075.3 Acanthosepion pharaonis
AGAAAAATAAAATTATTCTTAGAAATAATCCAAGGAACCGTTTAATGTTTAAATTTCAGTTTTATGCATAAAATTTCCTATTTATTAGGTTATTAAGATACACCCACACGCATATATACTATTTACTATTTATCAGGTTACTAAGATACAGACACACACACGCATATATATATATTATTTTATTTTATTTTATTAAAAATATGATTCCATCGCGACACATAAATTTCTTTGTTTCAGAACAAAACATAGAAATTTCTGTGTCGTGATGGAATCATATTTCTAAAAATGAAAATAATTATAATATTTTGATCTATTGTTTATATCGAGGACTGTTTTTTTTTTAATAAAAATAATTGCTAAGAACACTGGATTATAAATCTTACTGTTCTTTCTTATTATTCATATATATATATATATATATATATATATATATATATATATATATATATATATATATACATATTATATATATATATATTATAAATCTTACTGTTCTTTCTTATTATTCATATATATATATATATATATATATATATATATATATATATATATATATATGTTATTTCTTATTATTCATATATATATATATATATATATATATATATATATATATATATATGAATAATAAGAAAGAACAGTAAGATTTATAATCCTGGTGTTCTTAGTAATTATATATATATATATATATATATATATATATATAATTATGAATTTAAAGAACCAGGCAAATCGTTCAGAATCCAAGTTTCCAAACAAGTATAATTACTTATATATATATATCAAGTACGTGGCGTCAGTAATTATTCAGGGTAGGCTGCTTGTGACCCTCATGTAAGAAATCTATAAATATTGCGGAGTAACCTTCATAATTTTGCTGGATTAGTGCATATTGTACTAAAGAAAGAAAAATGTAGATGTTAATCTATTTTATTAAGCTCAGGCACTGATATATATATATATATATATATATATATATATATATATATATATATATATGTGTGTGTGTGTGTGTGTGTGTGTGTGTGTGTGTGTGTTGCAAAAGGCAAAATTATCTAAGACAAAGTGTTACGTCCCTGATGGATTTTGTCAAGGTAAATGTAAGGATTTTATTTTACAACAAGAATTCATAAACAAAACCTATTATTAATAGGAAGGTTAAGAATATCACTTCAAGATGCGTCTCGACTAACTTCACCAAACGAATCCGAGTCAATACACCAGTAACAGAAAGAAGTATTATAAATAGAATTTCTTTACGAACTATCAACACATACTACTGCGTGATCAGAATTGTCTAGTGGACAGAAGTGATATATATATATATATATATATATATATATATATATATATATATATATATATATATATATATATATATATATTTAAAAGAAAAACAGACCACTTTTAAGGTACCATTATAATAAGTTATTTCACCAGAGCCCATTTAAAGGACGCCGGATCATCAGATAGCACTTCCAAAAATGAAATGAAACGAGAAATGAAATTAAAATTGATGGGTAGTGTAAGTTTTTGTAATTTAACAGAGAGTGTAAAAGGAGTAGTTAAAGAGACATTGTAGAATATAGGGAGGGATTAATTTCATATCTCTCTCAAGCATACTTTGTATTGGGGGGAGGAGTGACCAGACCTTGACGTATTTAGACGGTTAACTTAACGGAAGTGATATATTGAAATGGGAGGGGAGAAGGGAAAAAGGAAAAAGAAAGAAGAGGGAGAGGGGAGTAAAGAGAAAGAGGCTGTAATTGGGTTCTTAGCAATTTTTATAAAGAATAGATTTTAATGCTTGATAGTAATTTAGATGTCTAAAAAAAAACGAATAAATTAATTTGATGTTTGCTATCAATTTAAATATTTAATTTTTTTTAAACAAATAGTTTAAGGATTTAATATAAGTTACATACTATATTTATTAACACATTTATAGAGAACATATTTTTAAAATATTTTAAATTATAACAGTTTGTTTACCCGACCAATCGTACTTTTTTAATATTGTAAAAAAAGTTACGGTAACATCTTTATCAGTTTGAATCTCTCTCTCTCTCTCTCTCTCTCTCTCACACACACACACATATATATATATATATATATATATATATATATATATATATGCTCGGTTTAACAGCAAAATTGTATAAATCGTCTGACAGCAAAATTGTCCAATTGTTAGATTAAGCTCTGAACAGTTGTACATTAGAAATGATTAAAGATTTCTTACTGGAATTCTCCGTGGTTCTTTTAACACTATTGAAATCTATTTTGTGCAATAAGAATGTATAACTACTCTCTAAACTTAACAGAAATATCGTGATGAAATCGATCATAAACGAAAATAACATGTTCATAATTAATTAAGCATAGCTCAGGATCGGATAATCATGAATTACTGAAATAACGTTCAAATATATATATTCTTATTCTAGGATCATTTTCAAACATTCATGATGATCTTCGCCCACTTTAACCTTCTAACTTTCTATCCTGTTGTAACAAGTTTCCTCCCACGTTTCACTTACAATGTCTTTTTCACTGCTCTTTTTCACATACTAAATGTGTTATGAAATGAGTTGAATTAATCTGTTTAGCTCTAAGTTGAAACGATGATTCTTCTTCCTATGGTGATCTCTTGATCCAGTTTTCCTCTCTAGTTTTCCCTTTTTTCTAAAACTTATTTACAGTTCTCTCGATGGCGCCTGAATAGACTTTGAATATAAATGCCAGAGTATGGAAGTTTGTATCCTTACTGAAGGCGTGAATGATATTTTTCCTCTCACTATGGCTCATTTTCGGAGACAGTCAGTCTGATATAAAACGATTTTAACCCGTTCTCTTCCAAGCTGAATAGCTCAAAGGATCTTTCAGTGATTCTTACGACAAATGGTGTCAAGATGGCTAAACGTCTTATCTGGAAATCCGGAAAAAAAAACTCACTTAGTGTAGTGAGTCTTTTTTTTAGATATATTAGCATTTTGTGGGAACAATTAAACAGTAACATTTGGACATTTTCCTATTAAACTCCGTATAAATACACACACACACACACACACACACACACACACACACACACACACACACACACATATATATATATATATATATATATATAATTGAATACGACAGACAAAGGCACTTTTATTTAGTTTTTTATACAATTTCTCATGCAATCTAATTTTTTTTTTCTTTTCGGATGATAAATTATATAAAAACTGTCCGAATGTTCTTGTTATCCGAGCGCTTTCGGCTATACATTTAGCCATTTTCAAGGATTAAATATTTTAACGGTTAAATAAGAAATATTTTGTTGGATGTATGTTTTATAAAATGTTTATTATATAATATAACAAATATAATAAATACATAACAAAATGTTTATAATAAAATATATTTTGTATATATGGTTTATAAAATGTTTATAATAAAATATAATAAAAACAAAAAAAACTATGATAAAACAAAAAAAAACAACATATAATAATATTAACTTTGAACATGGACACAATACCTTGACCGTGTTTTGAAAAATGAAAATGTGCTCGCATTGCAATTTCTGCTGTTATCCTTGCATTTTTTACCAGAGCGCATATTGCAATTTTTGTTGTTATTATCGCTTTTCTCTGGTACTCCTTATTACTGGTTCCCCTATTGTATTCATTTCAATACCCGGTTAAGGCAGTGGAGAACTTTCAGGGGGAAATTAACAGGAGATAACTAACATCCATTAAACATGGCACGTGGAACTAGAATAGTCTACCCCAGTAAGCGAAATAAAGAGTTCAGTTCGACAGTCCAACTACCTGAAGAAAGCCGGAGCGTACAATGGCCGAAACGTTGTAATAAATATAACGACAAAAGATGAAGACAATAGTCCGAATAATAAACGTTGAAAATGTCCTCTGCTTGCTTCTACACACACACGCGCGCGCACCTGTCAGATCACTGACTGTCTGATTCTTTCAAGTACTCCCACACGGTGTCGAATGGTTTCGCAGGCAGCCATGACACGTTGGTGTAGCGTTTCTGTCTTTTACTGTCTTCTGCATAAACTTATTATTTTAGTTGGCCACAGAGATAAAAAAAAATGTAAATAGTTGAGTACAGATATAACTTAAAGACCATGGAACAAGTCTTCTCCTACCTACCCGTGTGTCATGATAGATGTCAACCAGGGCATCGCGAACAATGTGACTAAAATGGCTGGACTTCCATCATGCATGAACCACATACGTCTTCTTATTAGTGGGATATATCCTCTAGCAGGTCTGGAAGTGTGTTCGAAAACAAATTCCATGCATTCAGCTTCTGTAAGACAGTCACCTACAATTCCAGCCTAAACATGTTGCCTCATCCATAAACAAGACTGAAGAGACAAACAATGAATCGATAGTTTGTGCAATAAACCATCGACAAAAGTTTTCCCGTGGTCAGTGATCAGAGAGCGAAAGATCCTTCACACGTTGCAAATGATACGGATACAGGTGCTGCTCTTGATGTACCCGCCAAGCGGTACTATGAGATGTATGACATGCTAGGGCCACGACGTGTGCTGTTAGCTGGATTGTCTCTGACAGACTGTAGAATGAGTTCTTCGTGGTCAAGCGTACAAGACTGCGGTGTCACGGATCATGTCCCAACAATGCGACGACACAAAACAAAGGTTGGAGGACTCAGCTGTCTTCGGTCTGGAAATGCAACTAGATACAGCCGTGCAGCCTCGCGTTCATTACCATTCGCGTGGCTATATCAGCCTGTTCAAGATATGAATATCCTGCCACTGTTAAATGGAACACTTCTCAGTTAACTCAATTAATTGGTTGCGTAAAATAATTACCTCATCGGTAAACAAGACTGAATTGACAAACAACGGACCGGCAGTTTGTGCAATAAATCATCAGCAAAAGTTCAGAGGGCGAAAGACCGCACACACATTGCAAATAATACGGATAGAGGAGTTGATCTTGAAGTACCCTCCATGCGGTACTAGGAAATATATGAATTGTTAGGGCCACTTGACATGTGCTAATATACTTCGTGGTCAGGCGTACGGGCGGATCTCTGTCTACATCGACCCATATTTTGTGGTGCCACGGACCCTGTCTCAGCAACGCGACGAAAAACAGCAGCAAAATCTGGATGACTCAGTTACCTTTGGACTGGAAAAGCAATCAGATACAGCCGTGCAGCCTCGCGTCCATTACCATTCGCTCAGCCATGTGTAAAAATCATATCTGCCTGCTCACGATATGAATATTCTGCCATTATTAAACGAAACAGTTCTCAGTTAACTCATTACTACAAACGTTAAACGTTGAAGACAGGCTATCCACAAATGTACACGAATAACAGATGTAACCCAGTCTACATGACACACAAACACTACACACACACACACACACACACACACACACACACACACACACATATATATATATATATATATATATATATATATATATATATATATATATATATATATATATATATATATAGGCTGCATATTTTCATTCAAGCATCTGGTTAAATAATTTAGACTGGTTAAATAATATAGACCTTTATGAAATGATTAAAACTAAAATAGATTAAGATAATCTATTTTAGTTTTAATAGAGTTAAACAAAATATTTTGTATTTACAGTGGTAATGCATAACACATCTGCCGCTAAGCAAGTCCTGAAGATGGTCCCAGAAGAGATTGAAAAAATATTTGAAAGAATTTTTAAAAATTTTTCTTAATCGATTTTCAACAGCTGCCAAAAAATTAATCCGTGGACTTGAAAAGACTAAATTTACAATAAATAGACATAATACGTCTAAATTACTTAAACTCACACGTACACGCACACACACACGTACACGTATATATGTGTGTGTGTGTGTGTATAATACATTAAAAAGCAAGCTCTTGTCTATTCGATCCTGCACTGTTGAGAAAAAGGTAATTCCAAAACAATGGCCGTTCACCACTATTAAGGCACCGTTCTTCATCAAGGAATTGAACACTGTTGGCTACTGGTGTTTGTTTAAATTCGTATAAAATACCTTAGAATTTCTCTTTATCTCTGCTGTACGCCGATAGCTTAGGGGTAGGATATCCAACCTTTTTGATCTCGGCAGAAGCAATTATATATATATATATATATATATATATATATATATATATATATATAATATATATATATATATATTAAGAGAGGTTGAAAGTTTCTTAATCAGATCAACTTTCCAGATCTGACCAACGACAATAAGACATTGCCCAAAACCTCGATTGTTTAGGGAACAAAAAGAAAATTGACAGTATGTTTGCCATTACCAAACATATATACGATATTGTGTTCAGCGTTATGATATGAACAGATATTGATTAAAAACTGACGGATTAAAGACTCTGGCTTGAAATTCTAATTCTGCTGGTTTTGAATAAAAGACATTTAAACAAGACGCCCGCCAATTAGTTGTATACAATGCAAGTGCGTATTCATTTTTAAATCAGCTATTTAGGCATTGGCTAATGTTTGTCGCGCAGAGGAGTCATTTTCGCGCGGTATAATGATATATCAGGGACACCGTAATAAAAAAAAAAAACAACATATCAGTCAATCAATCTTAACAACGAAAAACTCATCCCAAAGGGTCACGTATTTATCTTGCTAGATATTTAGGTTACTGACCAATTTCTAATCTTCAAAAGATTCGTCTCCTTTGATCTAATGTTTTCACACTTGCTTAAGTCCAAACATATGTGGATATTATTATTTATTGGAATATTCCAAGTCCATTTAGAGAGCAAGCCCCACCTCGCGTTGGCCCATTTAGCTCCTCTATAGAAAAAAAAATCATGGCATATCGGATTTTTCACCATGTTTGTTTCCTGTATGTGAATCCAGCTTTACTCGGAGGATCTTATTATGCCTCAAAGACATGAAGAATTCTTCCTTTAATGTTCGATTCTTTTGATATCGCTAAGAATTACAAAGACTGTGGGTGCTGTCGTTGTTGTCTTCAAGTTTTGCTCGTAATGCGAGTAGGTTATCCAAGAGATAGAAAAGCGGATGATAGACAAAGTACAGTGCGGGCGGGGGGAAGGTGGAACAGACCAAAGAATGAAAGAAAAAGAATAAAAAGAATATTGACAGACAAAAGAAGGTCGAAATAGAGATAGAGAAGAGAAATCGAGAACAGGAAAAAAGAAAGAAAGAAAAAAAAAGAGAAAGAAGAATGTTTAATATATGAAGGGAAGAAAGAAAAAATAAAATAAAAACAAAATTAAAATTTAAAAAAGCAAAAGAAAAAGGAAGAAAGAAAAAAGAAAGAAAAGCAAAGAGTGAAAAGGTAAAAGAAGAAGAAGAAAAAGAAAAAGAAGAAAGAAGGAAAAGTAATTCAAGAAATGATGAAAGTACATAAAGAAAAGGTAAAAGGAAACAAAAGAAAGAAAAACTAAAAACAAAATCCTTTTTAAATGTAGAAACTACAGAGAAAGAGATGGAACAGGAGGAAAAGAAAACATCAAAATATCAAGAAGGGGGGTAGCGTTGAAATTGAAAGAAGAAAACTTTTCATAAAACGAGCCAAGATAATTAAAGGAAAGCAAAAGTAATGAAATGAGAAAAATTAAAGAAAACTAAAACTGACTAAAAAAGTAAATCCCGGATACAAAAAAAAAAAAAAAGAAATTAAGCAAGAAAAGAAAATTGAAAAAGGGGAGATAAATTCGATAAGTGAATAAGGCCAAAATTTATTAAAACAATAAAAGGAAGAAAAAAGGAAAAAATTAGAGAAAAAAAACACTGCCAAAAAAAGAATGACAAAAAGAAGAAAAATGATCGAAGGGAAACGAGTTTGGAAACGAAAGAGAAAGAAGGATAAAGAAGATAATGAATATAAACCGAAAGAAGAAAAAAAACGATGACGAAAATTATGAGGTGAAAGGGAAAGGAGAAAGAAGAAAAAAAATAAAGAAAATGGTCAACAAGGAAAGAAATGAAAGACGGAAGAATGAAAGACGGAAGAATGAAAAATGAAAGAAATTATAAGGCAAAAAGCGAAAGGGAAAACAATAGGAGAAAGGAAAAAAAAAAAGGAAAAAGGAAGAAAAAAATATGAAGCAACTTATAGATTAAAATAAAAAAAAACAGAAAATCTATAAAAGAAAAATTAAGAAAGATATGAAGGGTGACGAGAGAAAAAAGTCATTAGAAAGAAAGAAAATGAAATAAGGTAAGATCGAAAAGGCGAAACGGAAAAAATAAGCGGGCTAAAAAGAAAGAAAATGAGAAGAAAATAAAGAAAACATTAACAAGAAAGAAAAAAGGCACGAGAGAAAAAAAAAACAAAAAGAGAAAAGAGAGAATAAGGAAAAAGTAAATAAAAAAAAGGAAATAAAAAAAAATGCAAGAGAAATACATCTAAAGGAAGAATAAAAAACAAGCTAAAAGCAAGAACAAGAAGAAAAATAACTGAAATGAAGAAATTGGTTTTCATTTTATTTTGAATGAGAACAGAGAAGTACTGCCAAATTTGAGATCCTGTATTTAGTAAGCACTTCAACAGATTTTTTTTTACTGTAATAAAACAACTGAACATCTTTCTTTTTGGCTCTTTTTGTTCGTTTAATGATTTGAAAGAAGCAGAAAGTCGACATCTGTACATAGGCAATTATAAAGGAAGCTATTTCAAATGAAACATCGTTAAAAGCTCTCTCCACTGAACAGTTTTTTTTTTTATTATTCAAACTCTCCCTGTGAATTCGCATGATACTTGTTCAACAGAAGTCGATATTGACACCTGCCGATTACCCAACGATTACAACTTAGTGGGTGAGTACTTTGAAGTATGTGCCAAAGATCTAATCTAGACTTTTGGAGATTGTACCTTTAACAGTTATATCAGATGGTTAACCAATGGAAAAGACACAAATGGGAAACACCGGTTTCAAGACAGGGTAGAACGGAATAAAGTCAAGGACACGAGAAATGAAAGCATGGCTGTTATTTTTTTAATTTAACATACAAATTACAAATTGGAGATAACAAAATCAAACACGTACAATAATTTAAATATCAGGGAAGTGTTTTAACACGGACGTCAGAAAGTGCGAGGGAGCATTGGGATATAGGAAGATGCCTTTCAAAAGATAAGGATCATATTAAGAAACATAAAAAGTTTGTTAGAAACAAAGAAAAGAGTACTAAACAGTTACCTAATATCAGTCCTCTTATATGGCAGGGAATAGCTCACAAAAAAGAGACGTGAAGCAACAGAAAATGGAAACAAAAAAGACCGTTATAATTAGCATCAGGAAGAGACAATTGGGGATTTTTAGGACACGTAGGAAAGAGGGTTTGGTAAATTTGATACTCACAGAACAGAAAGAAACAAGGCATTAACTACTTAGCGAGATTGAGAAAATGGATAGCGGAACAAGTTTAGGTGAGATAACAAAAAAAATCAAAATTTATTAAGAGCTAGAAAGAGAAAGAAGGATAAAGAAGATAATGAAAATAAACCGAAAGAAGAAAAAAAAACAATGACGAATATTATGAGGTGAAAGGAAAAGGAGAAAGAGGAGAGAAAATAAAGAAAATGGTCAACAAGGAAAGAAATGAAAGACGGAAGAATGAAAAATGAAAGAAATTATAAGGCAAAAAGCGAAAGGGAAAACAACAGGAGAAAGGAAAAAAAAGGAAAAAAGGAAGAAAAAAATATGAAGCAACTTATAGATTAAAATAAAAAAAAACAGAAAATCTATAAAAGAAAACTGAAGAAAGATGACTGGGAATTGTGGATAGTCAACGTTTTCAATGGATACGGCAAGAAGAAGAAGAAGAAGAAGAAGAAGAAGAAGGAGGAGGAGGAGGAGAAGAAGAAGAAGAAGAAGAAGTTGATAGGAAAGCAAGAAGCCGGAAGTGAGTTCCACAAGAAGAATCTATGATAACAATAACGAAACGAAAGGCAAAAAATATGTTAAATTATTGTTGTTTTTGGTGCAACTTTTCTGAATATATAGATATGGACACATGACAAGGAAATGTAAGAAATTGTCTCTACAAAAAGATAAAAAATAAATTCCTACCAGGACAAAGCAGACTGGCTCAAAAAAATATAAAAGTATGTATGATAGGGTAGGAACAGGCATATACTGGGACTGTGCAAATGAATTACATTCGGCTATATAAACAATTTTTATGTGTCATCAACATAAACATTCACAAATGATCGGAGTATATTCTTATGCAGATCATTTATGTAGAGGAGTAAGATGGTTGGAATGAGAAGCGAACCTTGGAAGACGTCCGCGTTGATCGCCTGGGATTGAGAAGACTGACCATTGACCTTCAGGGACCTACCAGTTAGAAAAAGACTTTATAACTGAGAAAACTCTTCCACTGACTCCATAGCTAGTGAGTTTGAGCAGTAACCTCTTATTCCACACCTTGTCAAAGGTCTTTGAAATATCTAATGCAACGGTAATTGAAATGCATTTGTGAATTCTGTGAATAATCACAGTTACGATATCAGCAGTGGACAGGGCAGATCGATATCCATACTGATTGTCGCTCAGGAGGTTGTACCTATTGAGGTAATCAACAACCTTCTTGTTGATTATAGATTCAAATAGTTTGCTGGTGATAATGTTGAGACTGAAGGGTTTGTACTGTGAAAGGGATGAGCGCTCACCCACATTCTTGAAAACCAGGCATACACGAATGACCTATTAGAGCTAGACCAACGGAAAAATCAGTTACCAATCGCTGGTCATCTAGACTTTTGGAAGTGCGCCCATATATCGTTGTGCCATCAGTATAGATATTCGCAAAAGATCTAAATATACACTTAGGTGATCATTTATGCCAAGCAAAAAAAAAAAACATCACCAGCAATGCATTTTAGCAAAGAAATATTACCTCCAATATATATATATATATATATATATATATATATATATATATATATATATATATATATATATATATATATATATCATCAGCAATAGATTTTTCTCTCAACAAAATCCTTTTTTAAGAAAATACGTCAATAGATCCTGATCTAGAAACTGATTTCTTACAAAGGACACATATTCTCTTCATACGAACCCATCCTAAAACTCTTGTCGGCATTAAATAACCCATTGAGGTGTCGATATGCCGTAAAACATAATAAACCCAAGCAAATCAACCATATTACAGCTTTTCTTGTATTGAGAGGATTCTTAGAAGATTGATGGAGATTTGTTGAATATTACCATTAGAATCACTAGCAATGACCACTAGCTCGCTCTTGGAAATAATATGGGACTATACAATACACACTGACAGAACAATGAAATCGAATCACCCATACATAATGATCAGAGACCAAGAAAACAGATTGTGCCTTCTTATTGATATGGTCGTCCCTGCAGTCTGTAATGTGTCTTTGATGATCTTCAAAAACGACTATCAAAATACAATGATCTTGATGTGGAAATTTAAAAAATTGGCACCTGAGGATATCAATAATCTAGTTCTAGTTGGGACCCTTTGATTGATTGGAAAATGTTCCAATAGACTCATTGAAGGGATCGCTACTAGCCTAAGAATTAAAGAAACACAATAAATGTGCTCGCAAGTACATATCACTCTTTACGAAGAGCTTTATCTATGTAAAATATGCGTAATCTTATGTTGTTTTTTACAAAAATGCTCAGTAGAAAAGATACAATTTCTGATCTTAGGTCTCTGGTTGGGACCCGGAAGGAAATGAGTATACAACAGAAATCAAAGGAAATAATAATAATAATAATAATAATAATAATAATAATAATAATAATAATAAATTATTACAGCTCAGGGCCAAAGCCTTCCAACCAGATCCTCTTACTGTAACATAATCAAGGATGGAACTAACCCAAAATGCAGGACCTGCGGAAAAAAATGATGAAACTGTCGACCATATTATTTCAGGATGTCCGGAACTAGCCAAAAATGAGTATAGTCACAAACATAATAAGATAGGGACATATGTGTCCTGGAAGATATGCGAGAAACACAAAATCGAAACCACTGAGTGATGGTATGAGCACCAACTAGACACATTTACACAAAATAACGATGTAACTATCCTCTGGGACATGTCAATTCAAACTGACAGGGAAATAAAATCCAATAGACCGGTTATTATCATAAAAGACAAGAAATTCCGGAAGTGTATGTTTATTGACATAGCAGCGAGAAACAACTCCATGAAAAAATGCCCAACTTCAAAAGATCGAGATTAGCATGATGTGGGGAATGAAAACTGAGATTGTACCAATTGTAATCTCGGCCTCGTGAGAAAAGGAATGGAGAATTTTACTAACAGTTTCCAAGGTAACATAAACATACAGGTTACCGAGAAGATTGTCCACGAGGAACATCTTATATACTAAGAAAAGTGCTATCAATTAAATGGCAATTATCTTATAGAGTCTAAGAACTATATTTTGGGCCCAGATCTACAGGATACGAAGCAGGAAACATAACATATACAAATAATAATAGTAATATGCTTGCACGGAAAGAATACAGGCAGCACCATGATCATGTGACCTTCCATTTGCATTGGTGACTATGCAGAAAGTATGAACTTGAAGATGAACAGAAATGGTACCACCAAAACCCAGAAATGTTTTCGGAAACGATCAAAAGATCTTCTGAGATTTCAACATCCTTGAAGCTACTAAATCAGATATCAGCTTGTTTTAAAAAAAAAAAATGACCGGTCATTGATGGGGCTGTTCACATATATATATATACTCGTCTCCCCAGTCGAATTCGGCGTATGAAGGTCAAGCAGCCCAGTTCCTAGGAACTGACAGCCCAGACACCAGCACATATGATTTGATTATAGTTGAGAAGGTTTTGTGCAGAACCAACCACACTTTTTGAAGGGTTGAATATAGAGACCTGGTGCACTACGTGCCACAAGGTCCCCAAAAGATTCTCCGTAGCTTTTGAATTCAGAGTTTTCCTGACAGAGAAAAAAAAGGTTTCATGCCTTTCCCAAGGGTATTAGCACGTAAGTGAATGTAATTGATTCGACTGGAATTCGAACTCGGCTCTACGATTCCTCAGTACGAGCCGCTATCCATTACGCCTCCTATCTATCTATCTATCTATTATGCCTCCTATCTATCTATCTATTATCTATCTATTATGCCTCCTATCTATCTATCTATCTATCTATATATATATATATATATATATATATATATATATATATATATATATATAGAGATAGATAGATATGTGTGTGTTTGTGTGTGTGTGTATCATTCTGATCATATCTATCTATCTCAACTATCTCAACATTTATCGATCTATGTCTCTCTCTCACACACACAAGCACAACTACACACATACGTGTGTTTTTGTATGTATGTTCCTGTGCTTGAGTTATATTCTATAGTAAATTATATAAATTTTATATATATTATTATAACTAATTTTAAATGCAATAATTATATTTGGTGGGAATGCAAGTTGATAATGTAGCCAATACCTTGCAGTAGTTTTCCCCTCTTACTCTTCACCAGACTTAGAATTTCCATCTCTTTGGTTCAGTGATAAAGGCACTGAGGGGGGAAACGTTAGTGTGGTGCTGAAAAAGTGGAAACTGCTGAAAGGAATTGGCAGTCAGGATAGTTTTACAAGCCGGGATACATGTCTTCCTTTGGAGATGGAACACTGCCATTGAAAGAGTCTATGCGGTGTTGAGAAGTGAAGCTGTGATGTATAGCTAGATAATTTGTGTTGATTATTTCTTATATAATAAAACAAGCTATATTATTTTTTTACTCACCCTCATATATATATACTCACCCTCATATATATATATATATATACTCACCCTCATATATATATATATGGGGTATATATATATATATATATATATATATATATATATATATATATATATATATATATATATATATATCATATATATATATATGAGGGTGATATATATATATATATATATATATATATATATATAAATATGCGTGCATGACAGAACTCTTGGGGGCCACCTGTAATTGTGCTAGCACGAAGGCCAAGTTATCGTGTTTGTGAGTGGGTAGACAGAACCGTTCTGGCCTTTGTTCAAATTGTTGATCTGCAAATTGTTATCTCCCAGAAACTATAACTAAGGTCTGCTCAGCATAATTGCAGTATAAACCACAGGTAGGCTCTGTGAGTGTTGAGCAAAGCTAAACGAGCCTCAGCTAGCATCTACAATAGGTTTGGCTAGCCACCCTAGCAGACGGTATCCTCGAATACGATTTAGCCAAATATATATATATATATATATATATATAGAGAGAGAGAGAGAGAGAGAGCTATATATATAGATAGATAGATGCGTCTGTATGTATTTCTTATATACATTTCTGAAGGGAAAGGGATAGAATATATTTATTTCCAATACAATGTATATATCCGAATATATTTCACACACACACACACACACACACATATATATATATATATATATATATATATATATATATATATATATATATATATATATATATATAGTAATTATTAGGAGGATTTGATAATTATATTTAATTAATTCATCGAGTCTGATAGAAACCTCAACAGAATGCAGAAAGCACTGGACGGCCGTTTCGTCCTATATTTGAGACTCATCAGCAGTGCGCATCCACTACCGAGAATTGAAACCCTGACAGGTTGTCAAGCAAACATCATACCAACTGTTCCAAATGGGCCTCGGTGGGCACAGTCCTATGGTTACAGAGAACGCAGTATGGTTCCGCCACGGAATATGTGAGCGAGCGGCGCTAGGTTGAGTCTGATTTGGAATCTCTTCGTCACCAAGGCCTATCTATGGCATCTCTACAAATATCATGAGATGCGGTGCGATTTTCGCTTCTAGCGTCTTATATACACGTATTTATAGTTGCTTAGAAATCATCTATGTAAACAATGACAGACTATCATCACTGTCTTGTCCGTATAATGCTTAATATGTTGTAACTGACATCTTTGATAATGGCTTATGTTCTGAAAGTTTAGATTGTATTAAAAAAAAATATGGATCAATATTGTGAATTTCTTTCTTCGTTCAACGATAATGTTATTAAACTTATCAGACGTTACGAAAAAATTACATAAAATAAATAGACAACACTTGTCTATATTATTTAATGAAACGTGTATGAATATATATATATATATATATACTCACACACACACACATACATATATGCATACAAATACACATGCCCTTATATACCTACATAAGTAGGGCCCATGTCTGAAGTTTTTATCTAATTCATTGTTTCTGTGGAAAGCTTGACGTTAAGAAGTGTTTACTTAGTTGAAAGCATACAATTGCGTTCAAAATATTTAAATGTAGCCACTGGTCTAGCTGTTAGGAAATTCTGTTAACAGCGTACAAGTAGTATATATATATATATATATATATATATATATATATATATATATATATCAATCATCAAAAGACAGAATGGTTCTCTGTATCACACCTCATCTGCGTGGCTAGACATCCGATTCGCTTCCAAACCAGGAACGAAACTCGACTGAATTGACATCTTTTAGAGACTGATATATATATATATATATATATATATATATATATATATATATATAGATAGATAGATAGATAGATCTTTGTATAGTAATATATATATATATATATATATATATATATATATATATATATATATAAATTTTCTCATTTTTAATCACATTTGACTGTCATCTTGCCATCCTCAAGAGCCAATATTTCCTATGCCAAACAAATTTTAGCAATGACATATTATCTTTGTCTCAGTAAATTCATTGATTTCTTCTATAAATTTAATTAAATCATTCACGATGCAAAAATCTCAGGCAATGTTTTAATTAGATAATTTAATAAATTGGTGCATACAGGATTAATAACTCGAAGACTCGTATTCTCCACCCGAATGGACAGATATCTTTCCTTTAAATACGCATGTCTATGTGTGTGAGTATATGGGCGTTGCATATATATAAATGTAACCTCATACAATTAATATCCTAATACTTAAGATACCACCAAATCAGATAAGAAAACGAAATAATGACGAAGTGAAGACATATATAAATAGTTACCTTATTATTTAGACATCAAAAATATTTATATAAAAAATGAAATACAATTTTTCTAACTCAAGAAAAGACTAGAATATTCAAGAATTAACAACGAGACTATATGTGTAGAAAATTGGAAGTCAAAATAGCTACAACTGAAAGAAAAGAAGAAAAAATGATAAGGAGAGAAAAGATTTAAAAAAAAAAAACAATAAGAATCGAGTGCAAAAGGAAAAAGAAAAAACGACGAAAAGGACAAATAACCCCGACATTCTATACATACGCACATACTCGGCACATATATTATAAAAAGAAAAAAAAACTTACACGAATGAAAAGTTCATATAAAAAAGAAAAAAATTGAAAAATATAAGCAGTCAGTTGCTGATACTCCGTGTGGAGTTCATTTTATTTTTTATTTATTTATTTTATTTTTTATTAATAAATAAAAATAAGCAAAATAATTTAACCCCAAAAAATAAATAAACGACTTCCGGTAAAATAAAAGGCCTTATTAGACTACCCACAATGCACCACTGACCCGTATATATATAAATAGCTGAGAAAAATAACAGCACACGTGGCCTGACGATTGCATATAGCATGAAACAGACTGTCGCCTCTAAGTGTTGACTTCTATGCTCACTTTTATATTTACACACGCTCTATCTCTGATATTGAGCACTTTATCCTATAAATATAGCACACCTTAAGACTATATTTCTTCATATTCTGCTCCTGGTAAACAGTAGAGCACTTTCGCTACATTTATAACACAGTATGGACATAGAAAAATTTAACCTCGACTACTCCCTAAAAAAACATACCCACATCACCCACTCCCATATATAAACTAAAATTAATTGAAAAAATAGAAAGTTTCCTGAAAAGAATGAGATGGAAAGTCCACTTTTTAAACCAGGACCATCACAATAACAATACACTCAAGGAAAAATACGGCTTCAAAACAAAAAATGCCCCCCACAACAAAAAGAATTAGACGACTTCGAGAAAGACTTAACTGACCTAGTTAGAAATATAAATTTCCGTAAAAAACAAGATGCATTCCAAAAAAAACTAAAAGAAGATATAACTAAGCAAAAGTATTTATCGCTGCTGACAAAACGAGAAATTTATACAAACTAAGCCCTCCTACGCACAACAAATTATTCAAGAACAACATAACCAAAACATACAAAAAGGCATCCAAAACAATAGAACACGACATCAATAAGGAAGCTAAAACAATCGCCCCAAAATTAGACCTAGATGACCGAATAAGTTGTAGTAGCAGGGCACAAGCCTTTATCACACTAAAAGACTATGGAAAAATTTCAAAACCAACCCTGCATGTAGACTCATAAACCCAGCCAAAAGCGATCTAGGTAAAATAAGTAAAACGATACGAGAAAGAATTAATTCTGAACTTAGGAAGAAGTTAGGAGTAAACCAGTGGAAAAATACAAAAACAACTATTGACTGGTTCCACAGCATAAATAACAAACAAAATTGCCAATTCCTACAATTAGACATAAAAGAATTTTACCCATCCATAACAGAACGCATGTTAGATAAGGCCATCAACTTAGCTCAGGAACAAATAATAATAAAACCAAGCGAAATCAACATCATTAAGCACTCCCGTAAATCATTATTATTCCACAATGAAGAAGCATGGATAAAGAAAGATGGGATATTTGGCACTACAATGGGAAGCTTTGACGGTGCGTGACATGCGAAATCGTAGGTATTTACTTACTACACGAACTAAGCAAAATAATAGATAGAAATGACACAGGACTCTACAGGGACGACAGTCTCATAATCTTAAGAAACTGTAACAAACAAAACACAGACAAAACTAGAAAAGCAATAATAATTTTTTTTAAAAATAACGGATTCGACATAGATATAAAAACTAACCTAAACGAAGTTGATTTTCTAGATGTTACCTTCAACCTAAGAAAAGGCACATATAAACCATATAGAAAACCTAATGATAAACCACTCTACATACACACATCTTCAAAACCACCCGCCTTCTATAATCAAACAGATACCAAAATCGATTAACCGCAGGCTTTCCGACAATTCCTCCAATGAATCCATATTTAGCAAAGGTAAGAAAAACTATGAAACAGCCCTAAAAGATAGCGGATTCCCAGCAACACTCACATACTCACCACAGAACACAAAAAAAGGCCAGCAGGAGAAGAAATATCATATGGTTCAACCCACCGTACAGCAAAAACGTAAAAACAAACATAGGAAAAATATTCTTCAAACTCTTACACAAACACTTCCCGGAATCAAGCACCCTACACAAAATATTCAACAAAAACACAGTAAAAATCAGCTACAGCTGCACCGAGAACATGGCACAAATAATAAAAAAGCACATCAGGAAAATTATCAACAAACCACATGAGCAAATTAAACCCACGTGCAACTGTAGAATAAAGAACGAATGTCCCTTAAACGGAAATTGTTTACAAAACAACGTAATATACCAAGCAACGATAAAATCACCAGATAATGAAGAAAAAGTATACATAGGAGTAACTGAAGGACCCTGGAAACCTAGAAATTATACACACAAAACATCTTTCACAAATAGTAAATATGAGAACAGTACAATGCTTTCTAAGTATATCTGGGAAATTAAAAACAAAACGCACATCACACCAAAAATATCTTGGAAAATAAGGAAAAGATCATCAGCCTACAACAACCAATCAAAAACTTGCAAACTTTGCTTGGAGGAAAAAATAGCTATCATTACTTTCCCAGACCAAAATAAATTATTAAATAAAAGATCCGAGCTCATCTCAAAATGCATACATGAAAACAAATTTTTACTACGTTACTTAAACATTGAAAATGGAAAAAATAAAATGAAAACAAACAAATAAACAAAATAACAATAAAGTAACCAAAATTAATAAAATATATAACGATAAAAAAATAAATAAAATAAAAATAATAAATAAATAAAAATGAAATGAAATAAATATAAAAAATAAATAAATACTATGTTACTTAAAAATCGAAAACCGAAAAGAGAAAATATACAAGTAAAATAAATTGACCTAAATTCATCCAAGTAAATAAATAAACAAACCAATCCCGATAAAGTTACCGTTAGAAAAAACAAATAAAGATAATCAACACAAATAAACACAAATTAAAAACTGTTCCTGCCAAAATAATATTTAGAATAAACTACAACAACCAACCCCAAAACCGAACAAATAGCTTTAATTAAATTCTCAAACCACAACAAAACTATTAAATAAGTGATATAAACAAATTTTTTCTACGTTAATAAAAACACCGATTAAAAAAATAAATAAATGAATAAATAAAATAAGAAAAAATAAATAAATAAAAACAACAAAATAATTTAACCCCAAAAAATAAATAAACGACTTCCGGTAAAATAGCCGCCATAATAGACTACCCACACTGACCCGTATATATATATAAATAGCTGAGAAAAGTAACAGCACACGTGGCCTGACGATTGCATATAGCATGAAACAGACTGTCGCCTCTAAGTGTTGACTTCTATGTTCACTCCATTATATATATATATATATATATATATATATATATATTATAGACTGTTACATTAGACCATATAAGTAACCACTACAAAATTGTACATTTTTATATATATATATATATATATATATATATATATATATATATATATATATATAGGTCTCTGTAGTCGGCCCTTCAAAAGTGTGGTTGGTTCTGCACAAAGCCTTCACCACAAACCATATGTGCTGGTGCACGGGCTGTCGTTTCTTAAGAACTGAGCCCTTGACACTATACGTTGAATATGACTAGAGAGTCCACCATATATATAATCGCATGTCTAGTCACACTGATGAGCTGTGATACAGTTAAACCGTCCGTCTGTGGATGACTACACACACACACACACACACACACACATATACACACACACATATATATATATATATATATATATATATATAAAAGAGAGAGAGGGATTTTTTAGGTGGTATCTCAGTATGTTTAGACATTTTGTAACGGATATATTAGTGTCTAATGAATTGATATCTAAGCTCGGCATAACCATGTTTTCCATATATATGTTTCTTATTCTCTGGATTAATTCACCAAAGTGTTCAATATGTTTCGGGTTGATGGTGTCGGAATTTTTTTTTCTTCCTCATAAATTCGACCGTTGAACCAGAAATTTTGAGCGGCAAACAATTTCCTGTATGCGGCCACGAGTATACTTCTTGTCACCAAGTAACACACAAAAAGGAGACAGTAGGGTAGAAACCTACCCAAAGTTCACTAATAAAATAGTCCTTGCTAAAAGATAAGAGGAAAAATCTCTCAAGCAGAGTCCGTACTCTTAGGAACCAAAGATGTAGTTTTAAAAGGTTCTTTGTAGAAAAAAGGCTTCCAGTCAAAAGAATTCTACAAGAAGAAAAAGGATGCTGCCCTTACCACGTTCAGTTGAACAAAGTTGCCAGTAGGAATTCTGGCGTCGGCAGAAATATGTTGAATTAACACAAGGCCTAACCAAGAATTTGGAGAATTCTCTGGAAAATGCCGTTCACACTATTTCCTGTGTCTTTTCTTTAGCTGGGAAGAGAAATGTCTTCTTTTTTCTGGTCTATCAACCTTTTGTCGATACTCAAACAGGCACTGCAGCAAATTCAGCAGCACGACAAACCAACGTCCGTACTTCAAGGCGGTCTTGATAAAAGAGGTCGTCAAACGGTCCCTTTTTTTTTTTTTTTTTTTTTTCAGACGTAGAGTTCAAAAACAAGGACCGGCTCTCATTGGTCGATGTAGACACGTGTTCGGAGCCGGCCCCGAAAAGGGATTTCCTCCGGGAATTATCACACTCAACAAAGGGAGAGAACAAACTTCATAAGATTAGAAGGAATCACATCACTCAGACATATATACCTACCCATTCATGCAAAGAAACAACATATTTTCGATAATGGTTCATAAGAACAGAGTTAGTATTTTTACAATAGATTTAGCTAATCAACAGTGCACCCCACAAATTAGCTAAACCTATTACAAAAACACTAACTCCGTTCCTAATCTTAGCCATTATCTTCATCAAATATATGCTCTTATTCTGAAACCCTCTAGCTCGAGTGGCTTTTAGGCCTTGTTGAACATCATTGTAAAACACAAACAGTAATAAACTGGCCAGTATCTGTTTTCAAATTTACCACGCACTAGGTAAATTAAATAACTTTCAGAAAGTTTAAATCTTTCTAACTGCTTTAATGTCGTCAAACCCTCTCTATCCACATTATTGTTCGTGCAAATCTCTCTCTTTCTTTTTCTTTTTTTTAAATAAAAAAAAAGATAGAAAGCCACATACGGATGTTCCTAAGCAACATTTAAAAAAAATATGAGACTTCCCACAATTTAGATAAAAATACTGAATAATTCAGGAAATACCAACGCTATTTCGCAAACATTTATAAACATTTACTTGTTTCTATTTCCATTAAAAGGAAGTGAAAAAAAACATTGAAATATCATCTGATCTAAAATGAACAGATATCGTTGTTAATATTAATTGCTTATATATATATATATATATATATATATATATATATATATATATATATATATATATATATATATAATGTAAATCTATTTAAGTTCGGTCGGTGAAAAAACCTGTGTAGCACAATAAAAAGAAATTGGCCTCCGAGGAAAAAAATTTTGAAAAAAAAATAAAGAAAGAAAGAAACAGAAACCTCCGAGCAGGGCGAAAGAAATCATCTAGTATCTTACATTTCTGGTACCAAAGAAAAAAAAAAAAAAAAAACATCGAGTAAAAAGTTAAAGCGAGAAGCATCAATACGCTAAGTAGAGCAAAAGTAAAATAAATAAATCCTCGTACTACCTACCTAGATTTAACCACACGGGATCATCAGGGTCAACTGACTAAGGAGGAATTAACGAGGAACAAATAAGCCTTAAAACATATAAAACACGTGACTAAAAAAAAACGAAACAAACTTTTATTCTAAAACCCATGCTTTCTTATGCCTGCTTCTACTAAGGATTTATGACCCATGTGGTGAAACCTAGGTAGGTAGTACCTGGTTCATCAGGATTTTATGATATATATATATATATATATATATATATATATATATATATATATATATATATATATATATATGTATGTTTGTATATGTATACATATGATCGAAATAAAAGTATAAAACTTAATATTACGAGACATATTAAATACTTTTTTTCTTTTTTTTAATTTTTTTTTTCTTCCCACAACTTCCTTTTATTGTACATTTTTTCTGTGTTAATTTTAAATTAAATCTCC
>CAHIKZ030001200.1:1007500-1027500 GCA_903632075.3 Acanthosepion pharaonis
GAATTTTTACGTATTTATTTTGAATAAACACGCCAGTGACTCAGATTGCTCGATTCAAAGAAGAGCTTTGCCTTATCAGCATTAGCAGTCTCTGTTTAAAAATACATGAACCAACTTTAATCAAATATTTATTATTTACCATTGTATAAAGAAATACAGATGAAAAGATATTTTTTATTCATAAATTTATAAAAATTGTTCAAGAACAAGAAAATTTAATTAAATACATAACCACAAGTCACTGTCGCTATAAATTTTGAAGAAAAGCCATTTTCCGGGAATTTCTTTTATTTGCTCTCGACACATAAATCCACTCAAATCGGTTAAGAGTATCTCTTGCGATTATATATTTTGATAATTTTGTTATTTTTTCTAATAAAACTTTAAAGAAAAAGATTTCTTTTCCAATTTATTTCTTTATAAAATGATAAATCTTTATAAAATTGTAAATAATAAATATCACATTTTACTTTGTTCACATATTTTTTCGTAAAATTGTAAATAAACATGGCCGATAAGGTTAGCATGTATACAACAATAGCGATGTCAAGGGAATATCTGTTCTGCTGATATTTTTTTTTTTTTTTGGCACGCACGAAGGTTAAAAATTGCTGATTTTTTTCTATTTCTTAATAGTCTGCTTAGCATTTGAAAGTCATCTTTCGTTATTCCAATGCGCATTCGCATTTTTGTGTCACATTTTCCGTCGCCATTTAAAATTCTTCCCAGATATTTAAGCTTCTGCGCTTTGCCTGATATTGACATCTCAATTCGTAGCCGGCATTTTGAGTTATTTCTCTTGCTTTTCTCTTTTATAGTTGATAGCTTGTCCTTTTTTTTTCTTCGCTTTCTTTTGTCGCCTGGCTTAATGGTTTTCTGCAGTTCTCTCTCTCTCTCTCTCTCTTTCTCTCTCTCTCTCTGTCTTGCTCTCTCTCTCTTTCACTCCCTCTCTTTCTCTCTCCCCCCTCTCTCTCTCTGTATGTGTGTGCGTGTGTGTGTATATCACCATTTCAGTGCCACGTGCTTATCCATCGTTGTTAAGATTGTGTCCGCAATTCGGATTTCTGTTTCTCTTACGATCACCCCGCTGTATTAACTGAATTCCTTCGCTGAATAGGCGCATCTTTGTTTTACCACCTAACCTTTTTTTGTCTAATTGTTCAATTTATTTTTTGCTAAGAATTCAGACACTTCCTTCTCGTTATATGTTCCGGGATATTCTTATATCATTCCAAAATATATCAAATTTTCCGTCAAATATGAAAAGCATAGGCAATGTTGGGCATCTCGGCGTGGTGTAATGGTCAGCAAGCTTGTCTCGCTAGAATAATTACGCTTTAGTAATGAGTTCAATCCTCAAAGGCTGTCGCATACTATCGGCCCTTTGCCACATCTAAGCTAGGCTCAGAGACCTCACCATAGGTAAAGTTCTTTCTGTATAACGCTTGGGTTTCTGTTTTGCAGGGTCTTTAACAAACCCAGACTATTATAGCTCGCTTTCCGCTCTACATCTGGTACAAGCTCTGTTTATCAAAATCTGAATGGTAGTCATAATTAAGTAACACATTATGCTGATTTATTCAATGGAGCTCGCATTCATTCACACCTAGCTTCTTAGGCAAAGCAACATCGATCAATTAATCTCGTCCAATTTTTTATTTGAATCTTTCATTTATTATTGGCCTCATCCTATTTCTCCAGAAATTAACCGAGGCTTATCTTTATGTGCCTTGTCCCTTCAGGACATGGGCGATCATGGTCTCGTGTAGCTCTTAATAAACTTTGTCTTTCTGTTATTTCTCCTTATCCACGTTCTGCTACCCATTTAATCACGCTCACTAAGTCTGTTATTGTTATGGGATCTTACCAATAATAACATAATGAACTATTCCATACGTAATAAATACTGCGCCTCAAGAGGAAGCAGGGAGCTCAGTCCTAAGTCGGGCGACCGGCTGACTGGCTGATCGGTTGAACTCTCTGCCTTCGGGCGGGGAGGAACCCGAACGAGGCTACGCCGAAGGGCGAATTCTCTTTCGGGGAGGTAAAACGACCCTGAACCCGTTTATACGGGTTCAATGGGCATATTTTTGGCCGAGCCCACGGGCTCGGAGATCCCACGGGCTCGGAGATCCCACGTTAAACCGGCCTTGTGCCACATGATGCCCACGTCGTGGGGGGGGGGGAGCGACTAAATACTGTTCAGTCTGATGTCTGGAGTGAGGTCCGTCAGGAGTCTGTCAGAGCGAGCGAGTCAGTCAGTCGAGTCAGAGGCAGTCCGAAACAGAGTCACGGCCAGACAATTACTGCAAGACATTGGAATAGTGATACTGGTCGGGACTACATTGTTCTCTCTACTAAACCTGATTGTTCGTACTAACGCTTTCTACTTCTCTGTATATATTCCTGTTTGTAATATATCTGTGTTATTCCATATCCGTGTTCGAGTTCTTCTTTGTTGGTTTTACCTTGGACCATCACCGTGGTACAAGGAACCGGGCCATAACAGTTAGGCATTGTTTTCCCCTGATTTTCTTGAGAGAATGTCTATTACTGTCTCATCTGTTGATGATTCTTTGTTTTTGTTCCGAGAAACAAATGCGTGCAAGCAAAAGAGATGTGATTCAACGAACACGTTTTGAGGTAGACAGACTGACCAACATAGATATAGCAGGTAAGCATGAAAGAATAAAATCAATAACTAAATGACATGTTCCTAAATAGAGCGCATAAAATCTAGAAAGGAAACGTTTATTCTTGAGAAAGAAAAACATTTCAAACGTAGAACAAAAAAAAAAAACGGAGAACGAATGAACAGCGAAAGAGTGCAACCGACAATACGCAAAAGATGGAAAAACCTGAATTATTAAAATCTAAGATCGTCACTGATCAGGATGAACAGAATTCGTTTGTATTTGTTACGAGTTTTCAACTGGTAAAAAATAAAAAAATGAGGGCTGAAGGAACTTTTAAAAATGCATAAGACTTGAAAAAGTTAACCTTCCATACATAAACTTTAGAGTACAAACACATTCAAATTGTAATTTTAACGAGTTTGTATCCCTAATTTTTTAGGCATTGCAATCGAATCTTATGGATTTCTGAAAAGAGATTTAATTTGATTGTTTAAAGCGTGTCAATTTTCTTGGGAGCTTTGAAGTAATAAAAATATATGTTATTCTGCTTTCACAGTTGAATACTTGGTAGATGATACACAGCTTTTGTGCGTATATATACTTGTGGGGACATCATTACTTGAGGTGCTCATAAGTGTGTTTGTTTCGACTTTGCTTAACTTCAGTGAACGTACGAGAGCCGGTATTTCAACGTGATAAAAACTGTCTATATTTCTGAGATAAGGTATTATGTACATTATTTACATTATTCGGACTATTGTCCTCATCTTTGTCGCCATATTTATTACAACGTTTCGGCCGTTGTACGCTCCGGCCTTCTTCAGGTGGTTGGAATGTCGAACTGAACTCTTTATTTCGCTCACTGGAGTGTGAGTTCAATACCCGTTTAAAGCAGTGGGGAACTTTCAGAGGGAAATTAGCAGGAGATAACAGATAACTGACATCCATCAAAACATGGCACGTGGAACTAGAACAGTCTACCCCATTGAGCGAAATAAAGGGTTCAGTTCGACATTCCAACCACCTGAAGAAGGCCGGAGCGTACAACGGCCGAAACGTTGTAATAAATATGGCGACAAAGATGAGGACAATAGTCCGAATAATGTAAATAATGTGATAGAGACCGTAAGACTCACATCAATACGGAATATATATATATATATATATATATATATATATATATATATATATATATATATATATAAAAAGGCTTAAACACTAATATTCCATGGTCATAATTTATTCCATTGGAATCGTAAATACGATCCAAATCATCAGACCTACAAATTCAAAATGAAAAAACAGAAAAAAACAACTCCGGAAATCAAAACAGAATTTAGAGAAAGTGTAAGTATGAGGAGGAGGGACATGAAACCTTAACAGAGAGAATTTTAGGAGATGTGGGGGGGGATTAAAAAGAGGAGAGAAAGGAAGTCGACGGATGTCTAATGCATAAAGATACATTTCGTGGTGACATATACACACCATTTTTTATATATATTTTGCATATGTATGTATATTTTCCACTAATATTATCTATCTATCTATCTATATATATATAATCACAAGTCATCATTCAAGCTAGAAAAACTTAGGAATTTTACCAGACTAACCAGATATGTGTGGAAATTAAAAGAAAAATATAAGAAAGATCCGATTGTAAACTGGGAAATATTTAAAAAGTCAAATCTTACGACAATCACTGTGATATCTGCAATCTTTGCCAGGAAGAAAAGTTAAAAATAATAACATTTCTAGACGAGAAGAACCTTCTGAATGATAGATCAGAAATAATGATGAATTTTGCTTTTGAGTTCGTACGAACCAGGATGAAAGTATGTACATTTCATATTTCCCCTGCTCCGGCTCCGATACGATTTCAATACCCTTGCTTTTCTCCTCCCCTTCTGTTACTCTTCAAGTTGTGCGTTTATTTATTTTTAAATAATAAAACGTTAGGAAATTATTTAGCCCGAATCTTCTAAAGATACCGAAAGTTTGAAACCAAGATAGCGTGATCAGCTGATCTCCTATTTCATATTCATATATATATATATATATATATATATATATATATATATATATATTGTTGAGATGTCGAGTGTTTCCGCGTGCGTGTATTGAAATAAGGACAAACACATACGTAGGGAAAAATACTGGTATATCTGAAGAGGTATTTACAACAGAGAGATTAGTAGTCAAACGAACGCAGGTTAGTCAGTAACAATCAGAAAGAGTATAAAGTCCAACTGTATCTTCCAGTAGAGAGACGGAAGTGTGATGGTCACCTGATCTCCCAGAACTCTATAGAACTGTCCTATTAGTAGTAAAGAGATCAGTCCATTCGGATGATAAGGTGGGTGGCCCCAACATATATATATGTGTGTGTGTGTGGGTGCGTGCGTGCGTCTGTGGTGAAGATATAGTTTGAAGGAAGTGTATATTTGTGGGTAAAAACGCTCAATATCAGAGATAGAGCGGATATAAATATAAAAGTGAACACTTGGGTCAATATCAGTCTGTTTCATGCTTGGACGAAATCTTCATCTCATACATGAAACAGTGTATCGCCACTCTATGTTGGCTTCAGTGTCCACTTTTACACACACACACACACACACACACACACACACATATATATATATATATATATATATATAGATAGATAGATAGATAGATAGATAGATAGATAAACCTAGTGAGCCAGACGAACCTACCTAGGTTTCACCTAAATGGATCGTCAGGGAAAGTGGGTAAAGAGGCAAAGGGAAATGCATATTTATAGGCGATAGCCAAAATTATACCATGTGACCAAAGAAAGAACCACAAACGCAAACACAAAACCACCTGAGTGCGGGGGGGGGGGTTAAAGATTTATTCAACAAAAAGGGGAGGGGATATATAAATACGAACATAATTTAGTAACCAAGACTTTTTATGCCTACATATGTTAAGAATTTCAGTTTTTCTGTTTAATAGATGGTTAGGTTGATTATATAAAGCTATGGCTAATTTCTCCTCTGTACATAATTTACAAAATTTTTGGCCTGCTTTATCTAGGTCTGCTCTACGGATGTATTGAGCTCTTTTGTTAGTTAGTTGTTTACTAGTATCGGGTTTTTTTTTCTTTGGGCTTTAAACCTGTATCTGTGCGATTTTTTTCGACAGACTTCCATGTTTGTTGCTCTTTCTTTTTTTAAAACCTTTTTTCCTCGAGATTGATTTGATTATTGGCAAATCAAAAAATTCGAAGGTTTTTCGAAACGAGTATAGTTATCTATATTTGTATATATATATATATATATATATATATATATATATATATATATATATATATATACAGAACAACCTCGGTTCTCGAACAGCTCACTTGTCAAACAAATCGGTTTTCGAACAGAAAACATCGAGATGAAAATGCTTTGGTTATCGTACAAAATTTCGGTTCTCGTACAACATTGCCGTACAGAGCCGAATCGAGTTAACCCGAACGGAATCTTTTCTGAGTCGACTGCCGTGTTGTATACATTCGTGTGTTGTGCTTAGATTTTTTTTTTCGATTTTATTATACTGTGCCTGTTTTTTCTCTACATTGATTCCTATTGGACAAATATTTTCGATTTACAAACATTTCAGGTGACGAAGGGCTTTGAGGAACGAATTAAATTCGTGAACCGAGGTTCCACTAAATATATATATATATGTATATATATTGGAGGATTAGAATAATCATTAGAATAATTTATAGAGTCTAGAAGAATCCTCAACAAAATGCAGAAACCAGTAGCGGCGCTGTATTGAGTCTAGTCAGTTTCTTCTTCGTCCAGTGGTATGATGCTTACGTTGTATCGTAACGGTCCGGGTTCGATCTTGGTAGTGGATGCACACTGCTGATGAGTCACAAATAGGAAACTGCATTCTGTTGACCATTCTAGACTGGATGAATTACTATATATATATATATATATATATATATATATATATAAATATTTAAGCGTTTCACCCCAAGCAAGGCGGGAAGCCACTTGGACGCAAGTGGTTACAAAAGATTTGGAGCAAGATCAGATAGGAGGGATAGAGGAAAGAATGAGGAGAAGGATATTGGATAGATCAAAGCAACTGGAGATGTCGATTGACATTACATTTGAATAGTTGGAGATTATAGCACTCAGGGAAACGGGAATAAGGAAGGGTGTTCCACAGGCGAGAGGTGCTAGACATGAAGCTATTGGAGTAGGAGAGACGGCTACATTTAGTAGTTTCGACAGTGAAAGGGTGAGAGCGGGATGCCAGCCTCATAGGGCGCTTGAACACATGAAGTCTGGGAACCAGCGAATGCAGCTCCTCTGAGCAATTACCATGAAAGTATTTGTAAAGAAGACAGATATATATATATATATATATATATATGTGTGTGTGTGTGTGTGTGTGTGTGTGTGTGTGTGTGTTTGTGTGCGCGCGCGCGCTCGCGCGTGCGTGCGTGTGTGCGTGTGTGTTTTAGTTGAATGGTTACTTGTATTCCGGTGTTCTGGATTAGCTAGCGAGTACCTGTTACAGACGGCTACTCGTATACATTTGCGTTTCTTCAATACCCAAAGTGCTAACCTGTGCTTTATATTACAATTATGATGATCGAACTTTAATCACAGATTCTGGGAAGGATCGCATAATCTGGAGTTTTTGACCACAGAAATTTATTGGAATTGAGCAAGCTTTCTACTATTTGGAGACCTAAACTGTCACACCCAGGTCAGCAACAGACAAAAGCAGAGCCTTCACTGGAAATTTTAAACAAACGTGATTAAAATCCTAAAGATTTTCTCTGGCGAAATGTGACTAACAAGGAAACTACGCTTTTCCAGATTTAAATTTAACGAAGTGGGGTTAGAAATAGTAACGGTATTCGATAGAATGTTTCAACATTTTCAAAATAAGTGAATTCAACATGTACATGGGTTTTAGAAGTAGGTGCAACCTAACTCAGAAAAAGAGAGGAAAACCCTTTCTTCAACAAGATATCAACTTTCGCCTCTGAGTGAGAAAGTGAATGACTATCAGTTCTTTCAAGAAGCCCCTAATAATACTGTGGTACGAATTTGTTACAAGAGTCCAGTTTGTAGTGACGTTATCTGTTTGGTTGGTTTATTTTCTTTTACGGTATATCAACCTCAGTGGATTATTTAATGCCAACAAGTTTTTTTTGGATCTGTCTATATTTCTGAGATGAGGTATTATATACACTATTTACATTATTCGGACTATTGTCCTCATCTTCGTCGCCATATTTATTAGTAATAAATATGGCGATAAAAATAAGTACAACAGTCCAAATTATTTAAAGATTTTTAGGATAGGTTCGTATGAATAGAATATGTATTAATTTTTTAATACATATTATATCTACCAGCAATATATATTCTATGAATAGAATATGCATTGCTGGTATCTTTACTATAAAAATCTATTTTTCTACTTTCATAGTGTTTTGATCCCAGTTTAGAGGGTTAACTATTTGCTTATAACTGGGAACCTAACAGATGCTACCACTCTTCTCGTTTGATGAACTGTGATATTTTCTGGTGATGAAAGAAGACATGTATACATTTAATAGGTTGTTGTGAAGATATCATGGCGTGTTAATCCGATGTAGCACGTAGTTCGATTGGAATTACAAAAATTAATTCCTCCAGAGACTAAGAAGTCTCCTTGAAGAGGAAAGGTCACTGGTTTTGTCATTACGACATTGTAGGTTTGAACACAGAAATAAAAGAGAGATGTGAGTCATTTTCTTTTATACTGCTTTATGCAAATCTGCCTAACGGTCGTTAAGTGAAGTAGCCTAGATGACAAATTAATTGTGCTCTATCCTGAAGACAAAATCAGTCAAGTTAATGGCCATTCAAAGTGTTATGGGATCTTACCCATAATAATAATAATGGACTATTCCATACTTAATAAATACTGCGCTTCAGGAGTCAGTAGTTCAAGTCGAGTCAAGAGTCGAGTCAGAGGCAGTCTGAAACAGAGTCGCGTTCAGACAATTACTGCAAGACATTGGAATAGTGATACTGTTCGAGACTACCTAGTTCTCTCTACTAAACCTGATTGTTCGTACTAACACTTTCTACTTCTCTCTATATATTCCTGTTTGTAATATATCTGTGTTATTCCATACCTGTGTTCGAGTTCTTCTTTATTGGTTCTACCGGCCGTGAACCCGTTTATACGGGTTCAATGGGCATATTTTTGGCCGAGGCCAGGAGCTCGGAGAGCCCACGTTAAAAAGGCCTTGTGCCACATGACGCCCTCGTGGTGGGGTGACTGAATATCGTCAGTCAGTAGTTCAAGTCGAGTCAGTAATTCAAGTCGAGTCAAGAGTCCAGTCAGAGGCAGTCTGAAACAGAGTCGCGTTCAGACAATTAATGCAAGACATTGGAATAGTGATACTGGTCGAAACTACAGTGTTCTCTCTACTAAACCTGAGTGTTCATACATATATTCTCTGTATATATTCCTGTTGTAATATATCTGTGTTATTCCATACCTGTGTTCGAGTTCTTCTTTATTGGTTCTACCTTGGACTATCACCGTGGTACAAGGAGTCGGGCCATAACAATTTTTACTCCTGTGTAAACGAAATCAGTGTCTTTCTACCTCTCTGTATATATTCCTGTTTGTAATATATCTGTGTTATTCCATATCCGTGTTCGCGTTCTTCTTTATTGGTTCTACCTTGGACTATCACCGTGGTACAAGGAACCGAACCATAACACAATGGTTGAAAGGTTCCAGTCAAAGTAAATGCACAATTTTAACCTCCCCAAGATGGTCATTTAATCGTCTCAGAGAGAATTTTTAATTTCCATCAGTATGGCTGATGCTAACCTCCAGGAGAATGATTCATTATACCTTCAGACTAAAGTTTTCCGCTGACATGACGTAGAAAGATTATACTGTATCAATTGTTAGGTCCGAAGCTAGAAAATGTTGTTCACTGTGTCATGCTACGCCAGAATCTCTCGTACATATCCATAAGTATACCATTCGTCCTTGCTTTAAATATTGATGCTACATCTGGTCTGGTACTGAAGCTATATATTTAGAGATTCTTGATAAAATCCGAAGAAGAATCTGCAATGTTATTGGCCCTGACATGGCATCCCAACTTCTGTCACTTTCCCACTGCTGTAATGTCGATTGCCTGTACCTTTTTTATAAATACTTTTTCTGCTTATATTTTCTTCTCTGGCACCTCTCGCATGTAGAACTCTCTTCTGGTTTATTGCTTTCTAGTGAACTTTGATCTTCAATGTCGATCGTTATCTTCTGTCTTCTTAATTCTTTTATTGTTTTTCTCTACTGAATAGTATTTCCCCGTAGTCTCTTATACTCAGTAACCCCTTGAGTCTTAGTGGCGTTATTGACTTGGGTTAGATGATTAAAAAAAAAAGTCGTTTAGTAGGAAAGGTTACTGTCACAGATTTTTTGGAGTGCCGAAGATATTTTGCTAGTTGGCGTTTTAAAGGGGAAAAAGCAGTAGCATCTACTACTTGCGAAAGTGTTTTGAAAAAAAAATAGATAAATATTTAGCAAGAAGAGCTCCGGGTAAAGCTTTATAAGAGAATCCTTTTCCATCAGGACAATGCCAATTCCTTTCCTTTCATCAAACAAGGAAATAATTTGATGGGAAATCATTAGACATCCACCTTAGATGTGTGACTTAATACATTTGTATTTTTTTCATGTTTTCCAACCTTAAATATAACCATTCTGAAACCATTATTGACGATAAAATCTGATTTGACATGGTTAAATTGTTAGGACACCCAGTTCGTCAGAGATTATATAAGTGACTAATATCATCACTTCCAGATGTTTGTTGATGTTGATTGAATATATTATATGTAGAGAAATAAAGATTGCTTTTAATTATATATATATATATATATATATATATATATATATATACTTACAATATTTTTGGATATTGCATCGAATTTACATTACTCAAATCTTTGGTTTAATAAAGAATTCTTATCAAAGAACCTGATAAAGATCCGAGTTAACAGTAAATTGTAACACAGTCTACCTTTTCTTTTTTTACAATTCAGTTAGATCTGAAATTTGGCAACGTTTTTTTCTTATATTTTAGTTGAACTGTGTTGACCATATATGCCTTATCTTTCTGTCAGTATTAATATATATTTAATATAATTTTTTTATTAATCTCCTGGTGGTGTTTCTAACGTCTTGTACGGATGTATTGGTATTTAGTTGGTATTTTGACTTTTCGCATTGATTGGTTATTGTTATTAATACCTTATATAAAGAATCTTTATTCAACAGTTGCATATTAATTTACCAAATAAGTCGATACGTTTAAATTATTTACTGGTTTCTTAAAGAAGCTATTTATCTATCAACTATAAATATTTTTTTTATGTGGGAAAATCACAAAGTATATAACTTTTCTGGCATTTTGTTACATTATTACTTAATTTTTCTTAGGAAATGACATTGTCTAAATGTACAACATGTATCCATGCACATCGGCTCCTATTTGGCGTTTGTTGCTGGCATAGATTTCAGACTACTAGTCATGACCGATTTATGGAAAATAATTTCTTAATTTTTGCTTATTAAATCGTTCACTCCCCAGTAATTTACAATCACCTGATGGGATGAATTGTATGCGCATCGAAACTTGACTGCAACTGTGTAGCAATTTTGACATATTTTCAATGTAATATCCTAAAATAAATAATATTGTTCTACTTTGTATTGAGTCTTCTTTTAACTTAAATGTTACGAACGTTGGAATTGTACTCTATTCGTTCTCATCTTACCTGTGTATATATATATATATATATATATATATATATATATATATATGTGTGTGTGTGTGTGTGTGTGTGTGCATAGTCAACTCACCCAAGCTAGGTGATAATGCCACTGTGATGTAAATGGTTATTGGAAAAGAGAATGAGAAGACTCTAGAAGAATCGGAAACTTATTCCTAAACAAAAAAATAAGATAAACCTCTACTCATGTTCAAAAGACCGGTCAATAGTCAGAACCTGACGATAGATGAACCTATCTACTCCTATTACGGAAAAATTAAATAAAAAAATATATGGGAAATCAAATTTCAGAATTTAGGCGGGAAGGTTAGAAGTATAGAGTTGAACCAGAAGCCAAAACCTAAGCAGGAAACAGGGGATGGAACTCTACTCCTGTTCAAAAGACTGGGGAGGATTGTGAACCGGACGATAGGCTAACGTATCTGCTCTTATTGAGGAAAAAAGAATAAAGAGTAAAAGAAATTTCAGACTTTAGGCGGAGGGGTTAGAAGTATAGAGTTGAAGTAGAATTTGGAAGGAACCAGGAAACAAGGGATAAATCTCCTTCCCTATTCTTTTGACCGGAGGTGGGGAGTGTGAACTGGATTATTTTGAACAGTAAGAAAATAAAAAATTAAAATCTTTAGACACACTGGGTTGTAGATTAATATTCTTTCGTTTTTTTATTATTATTCCATTTAGATTCCTCGACTAGTTTCGACCAAAATGGCCATCATCGGGAGGAGAAATATTTCTGCTTGCTGGTAGCAGCGAACTACAGAAATGAATGTCTTGATGGAGAAAATGAACTTTTGTCTGTAGTTTTCATTTGTTTTTTTATATTTTTTTTATCTTTTTAACATGAATCTTTTAACATTCCTTGTGTTGGTCAAACAGTCTCTTTTAAGTTGTTATTTGAGATAAGAGCTGAATAGATACATATTATTCTGAATTCTCTGGTCAGTTTGACAGTTTTATTGGACCTGGTGAGGGGATGTCTCTCTGTTTAGTGTTTGTGTGTGTGTTATTTGGTTCTTAGGGAGTGAATGAGTATGATATGTGTAAGCGTGTGTATTGCTGTAGGTGTGTGTTATCATTTGGCTCATTAGGGAGTGAGTGAGTATGATGTGTGTAAGTGTGTATATTCGTGTGGGTGTGTGTATAAGTGTGAGGCCGCCACACCTCCGTAAGCATGTCTGTCTTGTGTGGGTGAGAAATGTGGGTAGGTTTTGATTTGTTGACCATCTATATATTGTTAAATTTATGATTTAGCCCGGCTGGATATTTTGTTTTTAGACGTTGTATCCACTTATTTTCATGGGACTCTAAAATCTTTCTAATGTTATCTGCTCTGAACTTTTCTATTCTCTCAATTATAGTGAATTTGGCATGGGTTTTGAAATCATGTTTTTCCAGGCGGAAATGTTGTTCTACAGGTAATAATTTTTCATGGGGAGTCGACTTAATTCGCTTACGATAATTATTAATTCTGTAGTGAAAGGGCCATTCAGATTTTCCTACATATTGTTTCTGGCATAGTGTGCATTCTAGGAGGTAAATTATGTTATGACTTCTACAGTTAGAATCGTGGTAGATTTTGAAAGTAGATTTAGTGATTGAGCTCGTGAATGAATTCGTGTTTTTAATATGGTTGCAACATAAACTTCTTTTGTTGTTACATGTTTTTGTTCTTAGTTCATTACGGATTACCTTGTCCCCTGAAATGTGGTTACTACCTATGATTTCTTTTAGGTTCTTAGGTCTACGATATGCAAGAAGGCCGGGTTCCTTAAGCAGTTTTTTTAGGTCTGGTTTGAGATGTAGTATTTCCCAGCGACGTTTGATTATTTGGGATAGTGGAGGCAGAGTGGGATTGAAAGTGGTTACTAGAGGGATGCGGCTAGATTTATTTTTAATCTTGTACATTAGGGTGTCTTCTCTAGGTTTGGAAATTGCTTTATTTATTTGTTCCCTGATTAGGTGTTGTTTATAGCCACGTGTTGTGAATTGATGCTCCAGATTTTCAATGTGGTTATTTAATTCTTCATTGTCGGAACATATCCTTCTGAGTCTAAGTGCTTGTGAATAGGTAAGGTTCTCTTTGAGGTGTTTAGGGTGGGAAGACTTAAAGTGTAGATAGTTGTGGGTGTCGGTTATTTTAGTGTGTAGTGTCGTTTGTAGTTTCCTGTTTTCATCTATGTAAATGCGAGTGTCTAAAAATGTTACTGATGTGGATTTTTCATAGTCAAATTTAATTGAGTCGTGCACTGTGTTTAGGGTCATAAGGAATTGGGTAAGTTTGTCATCACTACCTGTGTATACAAAGAATATATCATCGATATATCTTGCATAGAATACGCAGTCGCTACCAATGATTGGATAGATATGGGTCTCCTCAAATCTTCCCATGAATATTGTAGCATATGATGAAGCTGCAATGGTGCCCATGGCACAACCTCTTATTTGAAGGTAGTGTGCTTCATTGAAGTTGAAAGTATTCAATGTAAGGACATGCTCCATGAGTTTTATGATGACTTCTGTGGGGGGGTCCTGTTTTTTTCTTTTTTAGTAAGTGCTTCCTGAAGGGCGGCCAGCCCTTCGATGTTTTTAATGTTTGAATAGAGTGACCTAACGTCATATATATATATATATATATATATATATATATATATATATATATATATAGCATGAAACAGCCTGTCGCCTCTGAGTATTGACTTCAATGTTCACTTTTATATTTATATTTATATACGCTCTATTTCGGATATTGGGCACTTTATCCCGTAAATATACCATACCTTAAAATTATATTTCTCCATCTTATATATATTTAGTTTATGAAAAACTAGCTAATCCGTATGGGTAAACCTAAGGAGGATAAAATCCAAAGAGCTCAATGTAAATCCAGAGCACATAATTTAAATAAAAACAGACCACTTTAAGGTTCCATGTAATAAATTATTACACCACAACTCTTTTAAAACGACTGCGGATCATCAGACTTTACTTCAAATGTCAAAATACCAACTAAATACCAATACATCCGTACAAGACGCTAGAAACACCACCAGGAGATTAATAAAAAATTATATTAAATATATATTAATACTGAAAGAAAGATAAGGCACATAAAGATAATTTACATATGTTTAATACGGCTCGTCAAAAATGTGTAAATTTTCTTTTCATTTTTTGTTTGGAAGTAAAGTCTGATGATCCGCAGTCCTTTAAAAGGGCTGTGGTGGAATAATTTATTACATGGAACCTTAAAGTGGTCTGTTTTATTTAAAATATATATACATATATATATTTGTGAACCGAATTATTCACCCCCACTGAATATTTGCATGCTTTCTAAGGAAATGCTAATATTTCTAAGTACTTGCTGAATTTACAGTAAAAAGTTGATTCCCTATTTAATTTTGAATAATTCGTGAAATTTTTAGAAGTATCGATCTGTGATGCCTAGATTTATAAATTTTGATAAAAATTGGTGCTGTCCAAAATTATTCTCAATGCCTGCAGAAATTATGAAATACTATTGTTCTATGGCAATTGTAATGTTTGATTGGATGTTTGATTTGACATTTAATACAAACACCTTTTGAAAATGAAATAGTACTGACGTGATTCTATAACATTCTAAAAGATAATGAAGACAATATACCGCGATAACTCATTCGTTCTGCAATCATGGCGAAGATCGTTGAACTTAACAAGAAGCTCTTAATGAAGGTAGTTGCTACGTAAAAACAATGGGATTGATATGCAACACTTTCAAAGCATTTACATTCGACAATTCCCAATCAGCAATACATTTTTGAAAAAAATTATTACCAGCAATACAATTTTGAAAGAAAAATATTACCAGAAACAGATTTTTGACAAAACAAAATATTACCAGCAATAGAAAATATTGTTGGCATTAAATAACCCATTGAGGTTGATAAGCCGTAAAACAAAATAAACCAAACCAATTACCAATCGACAATTCGCAGCATTATCATGAAGTACAACGAAACTCATTGTGTTGAAAATAAATTAAGGATTGGAATAAACGGTTAATTTCTGAGAGAATGGTGAAAAAAATTGTTAGAGATGTCTCGAAGAACCCTCCCTTAACGACAAAGGGCATTGTCAATGATGTCAAGATATCGGGGTTGAATGTATCAACGAAGGAAGTCACTAGATGCTTTCATCAAGCAGGGCTACGAGCTTGTCGCCTAAGGAAACCTCCCTTGCTTAAGGCTAAACACAGATGCAGATTAGCTTATGTTAGAAACCACTGAAAACATGGGAGTAAATATTGGAACTAGAATTATTTCATCACATGAACTTCCGTTACGTCTGGAAAAAAGTGAATGAAGCTCACAAACCTAAAAATACCCTCCCTACAATTAAGTACGTTGGTGGGTGTATTCTGCACTAGGGTATTTTGCTGCTTCTAATCCAGAAGAACTAGTGAGTGTAAAGGGTATCAGGGATAAAAAGCAGTATTTGACTAATAATATAAAATGAAAGCTGTCTTTGAGGCGTCACTGGACATTCCAACATGACAATGACTCGAAACACACAGCACAAATTGTTACAATTTACTTAAATAAGAGCAGCATTAAGGTATTGGCGTACCCCACAAAAAGTTCTGACCTAAACCCTATCGAAAATTTAAGAGCATATTTGAAGAGAAAACAAGAGAAATAAGTTCTTTATATTTGGAGGAACTACTGCCAAGGAAAAATGAAGCAAAATACCTATTAAAGTGCGTAGTGATCTTATACGCAACCATCAAAAATGATTAAAGGCAATAATCAAGAATAAAGGTTGCACAATTAATTATTGATGCAAGATGGCCAATAATATCTTTCTATGTTAAATGTTTTTGGTGTTATTTTTTTTTTGTTTTATTGTTTAACATTAAAACAAAAAAAAAAAAGTCCTAGCCACCACTGCATATTCTTTCAATTTCATTATTTCACCATTTATGAAAAAATACAAATGAAGTTTCCATGAAAATTTAAAGTAATACAATTTTATTTGTGAGGTGTCCCGGAAAGGGATATATTTGTTCGAAGTAGCTAATTGGTTTTGGTTACTGTAACCGGGTAGGACAATCTAGAAGGTAACCGTAATAGACTGGTCCTCGTCGTAGCGGTAGGCAATATGCTTAGGCAATAGTCGTAGGCAATGGGTGTAGAAAATAGGCGTAGACCATGGGCGTAAAGAATGTACCTACACATCAGTCTGTATTTATGGCTGACACCAGCCAATCATATTACTGTTAGAGAGAACACAGGTGTATACATATTCATTACATTAATTTGTAATTATGAAGTCTGGTGAATAATTCTGTCCACAAATCTGTTGGGGAGACAATGAAGTATTTTGGTGGTTATATTAAGAAAGCTAAGTAAGAATGTGTGATTTTGGTGTTAGGATTATTGTTGGTATGTTTGGGTCAGTGTTTGTGGCTAGCTAAGTTTTAAAATTAGGATAGATGATGACCGTTCTTTTCCCCATCCCCCTTTCTCGGCCTTGTGCCACATTTTCTGTGTTTTTAACAGAAATAAATATCATCCACAACTCTGTTAGGGTGGAGGAGTGCACACTGGCACGCTTGTGTGTGTGTGTGTGTGTGTGTGTGTTCAATTCTAAATTGAAAATTTGTATGTAATTCATAAATTAATTAAGACAGGGATTCTTTCCTAGACGAGAAAGGCAGAACTAAGTAACCCCAGCTTCCGAGTAAATAATCCAAGAATGAGACTATATCAAGCACCGAGAGTGACTTTCCTACAACCCCCTGTCATTGTATAAACTAGTCATGATAGGAAACGAAAAATAACAAGCCAGGGATTTAAAATATCGCTTCATAATAGCCAGATCATTGAGTGAACTCGTTTATTGAACAGCAATCGCCAATTATGATGTTGTTGTACTATCATAACAGTGAAGTATGCATGAAATTGTGCATTGAACGGTAAGCCATTTTAAGAGGCGCTATTTAGACCGACAGCTCTTCTTTTATTTTTTTATTTTTTTCTTTTTTTCTTTCTTTTTTGTTATTCTTGTTCTTTTATTGTCCGGTTGCTACTCATGTCTATATCGACACAATCACTGTCAGCTACCGATTATATTTTCTTTCTTTTTTTTTTTTTTTTCTTTTCATTTTCATTCCAGTCTTTCTTCTCAATCGCAACTCCAATTACAATGCTTCTTTTGCACATAACAAGAGAACTCTCTTTTCTGACTGGCGGAATATTAGCGCCAAAGAGATTCGTTATCATTCTTGAAGAAAGAATTTCTATATATTCTCTTTTTTTCTTTTTTTTTTTTTGACTCAAGCTCACAAGTCCCCGCCTCCATATAGTTTTTTTAGCTATTTCTTCCTCTTTTTTTTTAAATAATGACTCTTTTTGTCTTTAAGGCTTTTCTATACAACTGTCTATATTTTGTAGATTATTCATCGCATTAGTAACATTAATTCTTCTCACGCGCCGTTTTCGCTCTCTTTCTCTCTCTCTCTCTCCTTTTCTCACTTAAAGCAATCGTATGCACACTCCATATCTTTTATCAGATATATATCTTCAATCATTATTTCTATCTATCTATCTATCTATCTATCTATCTATATAATTATCTTTCTATATCAGTTTTCCTATTTCTCTAGCTATCTCAGACTCATTAATATCTGTTTATCAAAATACGCGTGTGTTTGTAGTTGTTTCTTGCAAATCTCTATTTTCCCTGTTTTTATCTATCTATCTATCTATATATATATATATATATATATATATATATATATATATATATACAGATAGATAGATAGATATAGATATCTATCTATCTATCTATCTATCTATATATATATATATATATATATATATATATATATAGATAGATAGATAGATAGATAGATAGATAGATAGATAGATAGATATGTATATGTGTGTGAGTGTGTGTGTATGTGCGCATGAGTGTGTGTGCAGTTCTTTGGTGCAAATATCTGTATTTCGCCTTGTCCCTATATATCTATTTCAGCTCGTTCATTACCTATCTTACTAGCTAGCAAGATAGCTAGACAGATATCTATCTCTTTTGCATATCTATCTATCTATCTATCTATCTATATATATATATATATATATATATATATATATATCTGAATCAGTTCATTATCTATCTATCTATCTATCTATCTATCTGTTTTACTAGCTAGCAAGATAGATATCTATCTTAGTCACATCAATATGTATGTATGTCTGTATCTATCTTAATCTGTTCATTATTTTTTCTAGCTGGAAATTTATCAGTTTGCGCATCTCTCGTACTAGGTAGTAACATAGCTAAATTGATAGCTATCTCACTCTCATCAATATCTATCTATCTATCTATCTATCTATATCAGTTTTCCTGTCTATCCCGCTAGCTATCCCAGTCTCATCAATATCTAGCTAGCTAACTATATGTCTATCTATTCTTGCCTTCTACTCGCGTGTCTATTTACTTATCGTTACCTTATCACCCCAAGCCATGCTAGTATTTAGATTTCTATGCATACATTAGACTTTGCCTGCACCTCGTGCACACAGTGATTGACAATATAATGAACAGTGCACCTGGTTCTCCGACCACACGAAAATGGCATGATGCAGCTAACGCGTCAATCAGCTGCACTGGATCTCACCGAAGCCACTGGAGTTGACGTGGGGTGGAAAAGAACCAGTAGAAAGTTCCTGGGGTAGAACGAAGCGCCGAGTTGACCATGCATTAAACTGTTGGGTTTTTTTTTTCTAATCGCTTAACATAATGAAGACGAAAAATCAGGTTTGGACATAGACTGGTTGATAGCTAAAGTACCGGTCTTATAGTATTCTTTTTTTTAATATATTTTGCTTTTAACGTAACTTTACTGCTCCACTTACGCGAATTAACATACAAAAATATGTGTAAGTTAATGGATATAGGTTAATGTATATAAGGACCTTGTCAAGATGGACATGTTATGTGAGCAAGAATATTTATTACCTGCGGGGGTCAATTAGTGAGTGGAGAGTGGGTTTATAGTTTACGGTGTCAATCTTATTGTGCCATTGTAATAGACGAATCCAGATGCGTGTGTGGAAGATACGAGCAAAGATGAAACTATAGAAAACCTAATCAGCGAATTGAAATCGTTTTCTTTTTTGTGTTGGTTACTATTACGCCATTTCACTGTACTCCTTGCTCTTTCTTTCACACACACACACACACACGCACGCGATCCATCATGAAAGATGAATAGGTTATAAGAAGTTTTAGCTGATTGAGCATGTGATGTTTGCTTTTCTGAAAGGAAACAGATCCTCTTTTAGGTTCTAGCTTAAACTGTTGACTTTCAAAAATACTTTTGTCTTTCTCCCGATTAGTGGAAAAATAGCGGCGTGGGATTTATTTCGGCACCAATCAGAGTGGTTCGTTCTAAATCCCGAGGCACAATCTGGAGCCGGTCTAAGTGTATAAAAGAAAAGAACTTAAATGAATCGAAAAA
>CAHIKZ030001200.1:1032500-1045000 GCA_903632075.3 Acanthosepion pharaonis
CTATGGACAAACAGTTAACCAGAAAACTAGGGTGAAAACACCATGAAAGTGTAAAAATAGGTTTTAATACCAGAAAAGCTCTGTAAAAAAATATTACCAGCAATAAATTTTTGAGGAAAAAATTATTACCAACAATACATTTTTTAAAAAAAAAATTAAATAGATATTACCAGCAATAAATTTTTTGGGAAAAAAAAAATATTACCAGCAATAAAAATTGTCGGCATTAAATAACCTCTTCAGGTTGATCTACCGTATAACAAAACAAATCAAACCAAAGCGGAAAGACAGAAATTATAGTAATATGACAGTTCTTGTTGATATTTAGTAAAAGAAATTGTAAAATGATTACAAATGAAGTTACTCTTATGTTATAAACCTAATAAGCAACACACGTACAATTTAGAAATACTCACTCTAAAATCTATTTATCAAACGCAATATGATGACATATCTCTGTGACATAAGAATATGTATATTCAAAAATAACATCACGTTCACTAGACTTAGCATATAGTGAAACATTAAAAATAACAAACACATTATATTTAAAATTTCAACAAACAATTCTAAGAAGTGGGATTTTATTCTTGAAAATTACTGAAGTCAGTGAAAAACTTGAAACATTATATAAACTGTAGAGAATTCGGTCATGCTTACAACTCTATGATACAGAGATACACTCTAGGATACTCTATGATACACTCTATGATACAGAGATACACTCTAGGATACATGCTTACAACTCTATGATACAGAGAATAATCTGTATGAAAAATACAATTGTAGAATAAAACAAATACTACTGATCTACGATTAATTACACTGGACAAGACTGTTTGCCAACCAAGGCTGTAGGACCCAGTCAATCTTATATTCAGCCTGTAGCTGTGAGAAGAGACGGATTTAAATCTTTAGTATTTTCGCGTAAGTGAATGTAATGAACCTGACTGGAATTCGAACTCGACTTTGCGATTTCTCATTCCAAGCCGATATCCATTACGCCACAACGCACAAAGAACCATTCTATGTTATTATTACCATATATGATAAATCTGCATATCAGGGAATAAATCCTCTACATACAACTTGTGAAAGGACGTGCGATACCTTGCCCTCGTCAGCCGCCAGCCAGCGGAGGTAACACAGTTTCGGTGGCTAAGGCGTCACCAACAAATTTTGCCACAGGGCAGTTTTTGTTTTTGTATACGTGTCAGTCGCTTGCGATTTCTTTTTATAACTCCATCTGAAATTTTCAACGTGGTGTTAAAATACACAACGTGCTCGTAGCGTCCGTTATTAATGACGTAGACTGGGAGGTTAACAGATATGTTTCACTTCGGAAGCAGCATATTCTTTTTTGGTAACTTCTGGTGTCCTTCATGAGTTCTTTCAATCCAGCCAAGGCGATAATGCGACTAAGGGTGAATGAAAGAGAATATGAGAAAAAGCATCGTGAATTAAACCGCTAGTTCGTGATTTGGTTTGGTTTGGTTTGGTTTGGTGAGTTTTACGGCATATCAACCTCAATGAGTTATTTAATTCATTGCTTTTTATTGCTATCTTTATTGATTTTTATTTCTTTCTTCAAAAATGTATTGCTGGTAATAATTTTTCCTTCAAAAATGCATTACTGGTAATATCTTTTTTACAAAGTATTTCTAGTATTAAAACCTATTTTTACGCTTTCATAGTGTTTTGACCCCATTTGTGGTTACCTATTTGCCCATAGCCGGAACCCTTACAGGTGCTACCACCCCGGGTCAGAATACACGTAAATGTTCAACACATGGGTTGTACACTTGATGAGGGACAGTGATTTATTCTCATCACCAAACCTAGATTGAAAGTAAGTATCCTCCCTTCAGAAAGTCACTAACGTTCATCCTTTGTCATCAGAATATAATGATTTCACAAATATGGCAAAAAGGTATCTGGAAAATTCTTTGAATTGAAGCCATTCTTTTGATTTCCTATGACATTTGGGGAAATAAGTCTATAAAGTGAAACATAAAAATATAGTAAGTCTGCAATATGCATACAGGGTGTTGCAGCAAAATCCGACACTTGACAGAAAGGAAACGAAATACACAATAAAAACAAGTTCTATATGCAGAAATCTAACAGTTTATTTAGCAACAGTTAGAGTTACTTACTACATTATTTTTCAATGTAATCGCCGCCGGCAGCGACGACCATCTCAAGGCGGGCGCGAAATGAGTCACACGCTTTGGCGACCATGTCCTTGTTCATAGCGACGAACGCCTCCACAATGGCAGCCTTCAGAGAGTCGACCGTGTTGTAGGCGTGCTTGTTGGTCTTGGCCTCGATCACGCCCCAGAAGAAATAGTCAAGGGGGGTTGCAGTCCGGTTAGGAGGTCGGCCACAAGTCCAGCGACCATAGGTGAGGAACATTGTTCATCAGCCACCCATTGGGTCGTCTTGGCCTTGTGAGCGGAGTTCTGCTGGAAGACGTAGGGGCGTCCAGCAGCGATCTTGTCCATCCAGGTCTTCACCACGCTTCTCAGCACCTCCTGGTAGATATCAGCCGTACTCTCAGGCCCTTTTGAAAGAAGAACGGAGGCACGATGTCCCCCATGCATAAGATGACACCAAGGACCATGACAGAGGAGAGAAACTTCATATGCTTCACGACTGTAACCTCTTCGATGTCTTTGCAGATCCACCTGTCGTTCTGCCAGTTGCTTGACTGGTCCTGGATGAAATTTCATCAGAGAAGAACCTTAGCGTCCCGGCGGAACTGTGATTGAACTCGTTCAACAAAGTCGCCGCCTTGACCTTCCTCGACTCCTTGGAGACATTCGTGATGAGCATCCGGTGAGACTTGTGCTAGGAGGAGTAAGCAATGTCCTTCTTGATCGTTCGGCAGATCGTCGACTTGTGACAGCCCATGTCAGCAGCGATCTTGACGTAGCTCGGGCTTCCAACATTGTCCACTGTTTCCTTGACGGCGGCGACGAACTCGTCGGTCCTAACGGCCGAAGAACGAACGTTGTGGGCCTTTCGTTTGGCAGTGAACTCGTCCTTGTTCGCACACGCCTTCCACTTCTTCTAAATGTCCATGACCATGGTCCTCTTGGACCCAAGCCAGGCTATCACTTCCGCAGGTTTCTTCCAGACGCGAAAAGAAAAAAAGTTAGTTGTCAAACTGTCGGTTATCTGCATATATAACTTTTGTTTTTATTGCCTATTTCTTTTTATTTTTGTCAACTGTCGGATTTAACTGCAACACCCTATATATTGGTCCGCATACTTATATGATATAGTGATTTACTAAGAGTAGTTTATATGTGGCAAAAGCCTAAACTAGGAAGTACCCAGTGAAGATCGAACTCACGACTCAGTTATAATTACACCGCACTGAAATCCTTATATTATATTGAATATACGTAATGGTTATCCGGAATATATTTACTATTTTGTGTAAAAACTGACGATATTTAAATTTCAACTTTCAAACAAATCACATGAGAAAATTATATTTTATCCCTGTTAACCTACCGTTGACTTTTCATCCAATCATCTTCTTTCTAATAATTTTATCCCTGTTAACCTAACATTGATTTTTCATCCAATCATCTTCTTTCTAATAATTTTATCCCTGTTAACCTAACATTGACTTTTCATCCAATCACCTTCATTCTAATAATTTTATCCCTGTTAACCTAACATTGACTTTTCATCCAATCATCTTCTTTCTAATAATTTTATCCCTGTTAACCTAACATTGACTTTTCATCCAATCACCTTCATTCTAATAATTTTATCCCTGTTAACCTAACATTGATTTTTCATCCAATCATCTTCTTTCTAATAATTTTATCCCTGTTAACCTAACATTGACATTTCATCCAATCACCTTCATTCTAATAATTTTATCCCTGTTAACCTAACATTGACTTTTCATCCAATCATCTTCTTTCTAATAATTTTATCCCTGTTAACCTAACATTGACTTTTCATCCAATCACCTTCATTCTAATAATTTTATCCCTGTTAACCTAACATTGACTTTTCATCCAATCATCTTCTTTCTAATAATTTTATCCCTGTTAACCTAACATTGACTTTTCATCCAATCATCTTCTTTCTAATAATTTTATCCCTGTTAACCTAACATTGACATTTCATCCAATCACCTTCATTCTAATAATTTTATCCCTGTTAACCTAACATTGACTTTTCATCCAATCATCTTCTTTCTAATAATTTTATCCCTGTTAACCCTAACATTGACTTTTCATCCAATCACCTTCATTCTAATAATTTTATCCCTGTTAACCTAACATTGACTTTTCATCCAATCACCTTCATTCTAATAATTTTATCCCTGTTAACCTAACATTGACTTTTCATCCAATCACCTTCATTCTAATAATTTTATCCCTGTTAACCTAACATTGACTTTTCATCCAATCACCTTCATTCTAATAATTTTATCCCTGTTAACCTAACATTGACTTTTCATCCAATCATCTTCTTTCTAATAATTTTATCCCTGTTAACCTAACATTGACTTTTCATCCAATCACCTTCATTCTAATAATTTTATCCCTGTTAACCTAACATTGACTTTTCATCCAATCACCTTCATTCTAATAATTTTATCCCTGTTAACCTAACATTGACTTTTCATCCAATCACCTTCATTCTAATAATTTTATCCCTGTTAACCTAACATTGACTTTTCATCCAATCATCTTCTTTCTAATAATTTTATCCCTGTTAACCTAACATTGACTTTTCATCCAATCACCTTCATTCTAATAATTTTATCCCTGTTAACCCTAACATTGACTTTTCATCCAATCATCTTCTTTCTAATAATTTTATCCCCTGTTAACCTAACATTGACTTTTCATCCAATCATCTTCTTTCTAATAATTTTATCCCTGTTAACCTAACATTGACATTTCATCCAATCACCTTCATTCTAATAATTTTATCCCTGTTAACCTAACATTGACTTTTCATCCAATCATCTTCTTTCTAATAATTTTATCCCTGTTAACCTAACATTGACTTTTCATCCAATCACCTTCATTCTAATAATTTTATCCCTGTTAACCTAACATTGACTTTTCATCCAATCACCTTCATTCTAATAATTTTATCCTGTTAACCTAACATTGACTTTTCATCCAATCACCTTCATTCTAATAATTTTATCCCTGTTAACCTAACATTGACTTTTCATCCAATCACCTTCATTCTAATAATTTTATCCCTGTTAACCTAACATTGACTTTTCATCCAATCATCTTCTTTCTAATAATTTTATCCCTGTTAACCTAACATTGACTTTTCATCCAATCACCTTCATTCTAATAATTTTATCCCTGTTAACCTAACATTGACTTTTCATCCAATCACCTTCATTCTAATAATTTTATCCCTGTTAACCTAACATTGACTTTTCATCCAATCACCTTCATTCTAATAATTTTATCCCTGTTAACCTAACATTGACTTTTCATCCAATCACCTTCATTCTAATAATTTTATCCCTGTTAACCCTAACATTGACTTTTCATCCAATCACCTTCATTCTAATAATTTTATCCCTGTTAACCTAACATTGACTTTTCATCCAATCATCTTCTTTCTAATAATTTTATCCCTGTTAACCTAACATTGACTTTTCATCCAATCACCTTCATTCTAATAATTTTATCCCTGTTAACCTAACATTGACTTTTCATCCAATCACCTTCATTCTAATAATTTTATCCCTGTTAACCTAACATTGACTTTTCATCCAATCACCTTCATTCTAATAATTTTATCCCTGTTAACCTAACATTGACTTTTCATCCAATCACCTTCATTCTAATAATTTTATCCCTGTTAACCTAACATTGACTTTTCATCCAATCATCTTCTTTCTAATAATTTTATCCCTGTTAACCTAACATTGACTTTTCATCCAATCACCTTCATTCTAATAATTTTATCCTGTTAACCTAACATTGACTTTTCATCCAATCACCTTCATTCTAATAATTTTATCCCTGTTAACCTAACATTGACTTTTCATCCAATCACCTTCATTCTAATAATTTTATCCCTGTTAACCTAACATTGACTTTTCATCCAATCACCTTCATTCTAATAATTTTATCCCTGTTAACCTAACATTGACTTTTCATCCAATCATCTTCTTTCTAATAATTTTATCCCTGTTAACCTAACATTGACATTTCATCCAATCACCTTCTTTCTAATAATTTTATCCCTGTTAACCTAACATTGACTTTTCATCCAATCACCTTCATTCTAATAATTTTATCCTTGTTAACCTAACATTGACTTTTCATCCAATCATCTTCTTTCTAATAATTTTATCCCTGTTCACCTAACATTGACTTTTCATCCAATCATCTTCTTTCTAATGAATGTGTTCATTTTATCCCTGTTGATCTATTATATTTTCCACGAGCAGACGCAACATTTTCAGCTTCACTGTATCTTCTCTTTGTCCGTTCGGTTGTCTGCAATTCAAACCATGAATTTCAACCTCGAAACATTTTTAATGAAGTAAAAATGAAACCATTTTCCAAGGTAAGTTAATCTAGCGTAAACAATAATATGTCTTCGATGGTGTCTCATTATTTCCTTTATTTATTAGTCACTTATTCCTACTAGATATATTTTCCGCTACTTTGTATCTTTCAGGGATAAGTGTTATTTGTTGTTTACTTTCTCTTCATCTAAACGTTTTTTTTTTTTTATTCTGTTTTCATTCTGCGAAACTTTACGTTCAATTTTCCGTTGGCAGCCTTTTTAATACGTAAAGAAATAAAATATTTTTTTTTCATTGTATTGGAAATGAATTGAATGGAATTATCAAAAGTCTGTAAAATATATTAACATATTTTCTCGATTCTACGATTTAAGAAATTCTCAGTGTTTTTTGTTTTTTTTTTTTTTTTTTTTTTACGTTCCAAGAAATAGGACTCAAGTTAAATCTTTTCAAATCATAAACTATGATCTGGGACTGAAATTTGATGCCACATACCCTGAATCTATCCTTAAAATTCAGACTATGTAATTAATAAATACTAATGACTTTTCTGAGATCGATATTTAAAATGGCTTTTCTAAGATCCATGGTTAAAATAGCTTTTCTAAGATCGAGGGTTAAAATGGCTTTTCTAAGATACATGAATTTAAGCGTGCTACTACTATGTGCCCTGTATAAAAGTGACAAATTTAATATCACTTTTTTATCTTTCAAAAATAATTGACATGGAATAATCACGAATAAATTTCTTGAATGTTCATGACCTTGAATAATCATTCCGCTTTCCCATAATTACTTACCTCTGATTGGTCCTTTTTATGATTGATTAATTGCTGCTCGATCTTGTGACACGTCATTTAAAGGTTATTTGCAGACAACTTTTCGTCTTTCGTTCTGCCCTTCTCGTATAGCTTAACAACTCACTGATTTCGAGCGTCAAGTTATCGTACTTTTCAGAGAACATCCGACCGGGGATTGATGGAATGTGTAGAAATTCTCGTCAGTTTTCAACGGTTGCCTCACGTCTTTCTGAATGTATCCCTTTTTTTTACTGGGTACCCTGTAGATTGACATGTACGTCCTACCCGTTTACTGTTGAAATAGCTAAATGCAACCTCCACTTCTACACAGACAGTTTCTTTTCTCTCATTTCCAACCTGTGGATTTCAACCCCCCACTGTTTACTTGCTTCCTTGATAACTACTATCTTCAAAGATTTAAATGCAACATCAATGGTCATTTTCTCATTTCTTGAATCCCGTTCATCTTTTGTCTAGAAATCTGTTTTAACGGATAAAATGAGGTTTCTTCCGAGTCATATCCGTTTCTCCCTTGCCCTCAGATAGCAGCGCGTGGGAGCAGGTCGATGTGGTATAAAGTTTAGCAAGCTTGTCTCCCTGGATCAATTACGACTAAATAGTGAGTTCTATACTGATATAATAGAATGTGTATACGCCTGAATTCCGCCGCATTGGAATATGATTGGCTGGTGTCCGTCATAAATACAGACGGACGTGTATGTACGACAGGATTTAAGTCTATGAGGACGTCCATTGGACTACGCCATTGGCTATTCTATTGGTCTACACCTATTACCTGCGACTACGACGCGTACGGGTCGATTACTGCTACCGTGTACTACTTGGTTATAGTTGCCAAACCCACTTAGCTACTTCGATCAAATATATCCCTTTCCGGGATATATCAGATACTCACTAGACGCCGCATACATTCGGCTTTGTGTCAAACCGAAGCATCATAGCCGTATCTCTGGCCTTAAGGTAACAGCGCATGGACACTGAAAAAACGATTGGTAAAGGAAGCTATATGGCACGTATATAAGGATATTAGGCGTTGCATTGTATCTGTCCCGGGCATTGCATTGAATATACCCTGAGCGTTTTATGACCATCTGCCTTTCATACGTGAGGGAATAAGATTTTCGGGACATTAAGTAAGGAAGTGTTTATCAAAAAGAGCTTATCTTGTGGACACGAAAACATAGAAACCCTAGATGGAACATAGCATGGAAACCTGTTCATAAAGAACAGAAATGACGAAACAGGATGGTAACCTGAAGGTTTACCGGACGCAGGGAGGGGTAATAATAGAGACTGGCAAGAATCTTTCTGATGTGAGGTATTGTAAATATTTATACCATTGACATCATTCAGACTGTTGGCCTCATCATTATTGCTATTGTTGTACGCTCCGGCCTTCTTAAGGTGATATATGTTGGAATTTCGAATCGATCTCTTTATTTAGTTCGCAGCCTGGCATGTGGAATTAGAATAATCTACACTCGTAGACTAAATAAAAGATTCGGTTCGAAATTCCAACGAATATCACCTGAGAAAGGGCAGAGCGTACAGCGGTCGAAACGTTGTGAATATGGCAAGAAAGTTGAGGACAACACTTCGAATGATGTAAATAGTGTAAATGACAAGAGAGAGAGAGAGAGAGAGAGAGAGAGTCGGGGAGATTTGTGCAATCAGCAAGATTTGATGTTGAAGATAATAATAAAGAGTAGGAGAACGTGTAGGAGGAGAAAGATGAACACACATATAGTTTTCAATTTTTCCTTGTTTTTTTTTTCGTGGGTAAACGTAAAATCACGTGTAAATATTAGTTTATATTTTAAAGGATGTTCCAATAAGTTGGACCGATTTTAAATGTCAATTAAGTTTAAGCGTCTAATAATTTTTTTCTTTTTCTTTCAGATTTGGCGGATATTTGGGCGATATTATTTTTCACACATAATTGTCATGACTTAAATAACATGATCCAACTGAGGAATAAATAAATTTTCTCCGATAACATTTATTTACTGCTGACTTTGATTCGTCTTAATGAAACACCCTTATATATAATCCGTCTTAATGAAACACCCTTATATATAATCCGTCTTAATGAAACACCCTTTATGAATACAACTGTTAAATGTTTATCATCAGTGAGATAAAATAATCTGGGACTTCAAAAAAATAATTCAGAGCAAATTATGGTGTTTTTTCTTCCCAGATTTGAACTGGCAGTAAATTCTCAAAAATTTGGTCTGAAGTGCATACTGAGGCACAAAAGTCATTGTCACCATGCAATGTTGATTTCTATGTCCATACTTTCGAGCTCCCTCTCCCTTCATCTCTCTCTCTCTTTGTTTCATATATATATATATATATATATATATATATATATATATATATATATAATTATTTATTTAAAAATATGATTCCAACACAAATAATTATATTTATGGTCTACTTTTTGTATCGAGCACTATTTTTTAAAATAATAAAAAAAATACTAAAGAACTTTGGATTATTTACCTAACGAGTTCTTTCCTATTTTCTATATATTTTTCACACACACACACACACACACATATATATATATATATATATATATATATATATATATATATATGGGGGGGTTGGTTGGTTGGTTGGTTGGTTGGTTGTGTGTGTGTGCGTGTGTGTGATTTTTTAAGTGCAATTTAATTTGTGGGATGTGTCTAGGCACTTTATTCTAGCCGATTTTATTTAGTCTCCTTATGCTTTTACTATTTATGATTTTCCTTACGCTTTTGTTGTTTTTTTTTATTTTATTAATTAAAAATGTCCAATTTTATTACTCCAACGTTTTCAGCGTTACCTATCAGTAATTAATTTTAACCAATGATTGCTTTTTAATACTCTAACTATCCTTCCTAAACATCTATAATACCATCTCGTCAAGGGTATAACGATAAATTACTTCCGGCAGCAAGGTTGTTACTGATGTTCCCAGGTCCACTCTGACCCGAGGTGGTAGCACCAGTTAGGATCCAAGCTAAGGACAAATAGTGAACACCCAAATAAAAATCAACTGTACATAAATAAAATGATGAACAACGCAACTTTATAATAAAATGACGTTGAACGTAACACTAAACAAATAACTATAAAAATAAATTTTTATAGTAAAATTACCAACATATTTTATGATCTACAACTAAACTATATATTTAAAAAACTTACATTAGTCCTGAAAGTATAAAATTATATATAAAAAATATCTATAGTTGACGTTAAAAAATTACGTACAAAATATTTAGATTTTGGCATTAAACAACCCATTGAGGTTGATATGTCGCTAAACAAAATCAATCTATAATTCAATCAAGAAAAAAATACTTTAGTCTGATGAAGTCCTTCTGGAGAACGAAACGCGTTACACAGATTTTTTTGTCACTTTTTCATTGATTTGCCTAAACATTGTTCTGATATATATAAAGTTTTATATCATAGTCTCCCATGATTATATATTTAATGTACATATTATTCTTTATGAAATGGACAATTATTTTAAGACATTTTTTGGTTTATACATTCTTTTCTTTTTTTTATATAGATACAAATATTTAAGTAAATGCTCTGTTTTATATTAAACAGTATTAAACAACATTTACCGGCCTGAATGTCCGGGAAATTGTCATAGAAAATATGCGTCCTCCGACAGGAATCGAACCTGTATCCTATACAAAACGGTCATATAGCCTGACGTGCTTTTACCGATTGAGCTACAGAGGAGCGTTTCGGTTAGCAAGGGGGATTTAACTGTTTTTAAACTAGAATTTTTCATTTTTTCTCACATACATTCATATCTGCTCGATGCGTATCCAAATGTAAACAAATGACGTCACACATTATGAAATGGACAAAGTCCGACAATTATTTTAATACATTTTTATGTTTATACTTCCTTTTTTTTATAGATACAAATATTTACGTAAATACTCTGTTTATAATAAACAAATTTACCGGCCTGAATGTCCGATTCCTGTTGGAGGACGCATATTTTCTATGACAATTTCTCGGACATTCAGGCCGGTAAATTTTGTTAATACTGTTTATTATAAACAGAGCGTTTACTTAAATATTTGTATCGATAAAAAAAAATGTATAAACATAAAATATCTTAAAATATCATCCTTTCTTTAATATTTTCTCTTTTACTCGATGTGCGCATTTTTTTTAGTGCCCAATAGAGGTCTGTCGATAGAGGAATGAAAACCGCTTAGCCTTTGGTTTTTATTTTACAATATAACCCATAAGCTGGCTCACTCGCTGTTGAACAAATACAGATATGCATTGTAAATGTGTCTTAAACAGGGATTAGCTAGCCATCCTATCATAAGACATACCCGGAACAGAGCGGTCAGTCATACGTGCATTCATTTAGCTTTATTATGTCTTGCATAAGGAAATAAAGCCCTTGACGTCTAGTAAAGATTGAAATCACTATTAATGGTGGACCATAAGTTTCCATACATAAAAAAAAAATAGGTATTTTTTTTTGGACAACCATTTTTATTTATATAATGCGCTCTATTTGATTGACACTGTTTCGAAAATACATATTAATACGTTTTTTCTCCTCTGTTGATGAATACGCAATAGCAGAGTTGAAGTAATACCGTTGACTGTACATTCCTTGAGATGATTTATATCTCGTATCTGATGCACTATGGCATTCAAGTAACCACCACCTCCGCCAAAGTTAGAAATCAATGTGGAAGGGATCTGGGGATCTTAGCGGCCATTCGACCATTAGCGACCAATCCAAGCATCCGGAAGCTGCTGGTTCAAATACCGACGATGACCATAATGAGGTTGAGCGCCATCTTGCTAGAAGTAAACTGGGCAGTCACGTTCCTCGTTTAGCAGGGATAGGAGAAGTTTCTTTGGCAATATGTTATGATACCTTTCTGCATTAAGATTCGCCCAATATTTCTGTCATCCCATATTCCGGTCCACACCATCAATTTACCGGCATCTTGCCTTTTTGTCGGACAGAGCCAAGTAAGGGTTCTCATTACTCTAACAACGTAGGTTTTGCCGATTAACCTCTCCATTGACGTAAACATTTGTTTCATCAATAAACAAAATCTTAGTTGAAAAGTTTGCATCTTCGTTCG
>CAHIKZ030001200.1:1047500-1052500 GCA_903632075.3 Acanthosepion pharaonis
TTCAGTATATTATTCTTATCTTTAACTTTTCATCTTTATCTTTTATCATTACCTTATTCACACCTCAGGCCGATATGTGCAGTTTGTCATCGAAGCATCACAAATCGATCAGCGCCTTTTTGGGAGGTGAAATGAACGCAGACGTTAATAAAGTGCTCACGAGTGAAACAGTTTTCAAGATTTTCTTTCTTTTATTTTTCTTTCTTTTTTTTTTATTCTTTTGAGAGAATTAATCGAAATTTTGGAACATCAGATCGTCTAAATATTAAGTAAGTGGAGAGAATCGGAAAACAGACTTTGGCTGGATTAGGTTCTATTCACTTCGCGATATTGCTCTTTGGAAATGTAACTGTGCTTCCAAGATAGAGATAAATCGGAAAATTTGAATCCTTTAAGACTTGCAAGGGAATCCATCTTGAGTCACTACATAGCAACCCTGCACCAAAAGACTTGTTATTGAAATCGCAGCATTATAACTTGGTTATGGTCCTATGATCCCCAAGGAGTATTCAGTAAAGAAACGGCTGCAATTTTTTGTCTCAAAAATGATCTTAATTGGCTCCTTAAATCTAAATCTATCGTTTAGAATTTTAATTTTAAAGTTTTCGAGACTGTTTGAATTCATCCTTTGTGTTGTGTTTGTTGACGAGAATTGTTCAGAAGCACAAACAAAAGAAAAACTAGATACAAATCCAATAGGCAAATTAATTCGACAATTATCTTCGTTCCTCAATCTCAATTAAGCAACTACTCGTCAGAAACCAGTTTGCTCTCTTGAATGAGTATACTGTGCTTTTATGCACCTGAACCAGCAATCACTCAGCCAATGATCACCTAGAACCTGTCAATAAAAATGGTTACAAGTGACAGCACCACTTCTGTCTACACAAAGTGCTGCCCAATTTACCTTCAAACCGAAGCTCACCAATTCGCCATCTCCAAGGAATACATGCGACTCTGGCCTTTTTGGGTCGCCGAGGTAAGTCTCTGCTACAGTTTCTTATACTAAAGTTCACCGAATGCAAGGTACACAAGGTCGAGCGCAAGTTGAAACAATTATGATGGATGAGGTGTATGATCTGAGGGAAATCCTTTTTGTTGTGTTTGTGTGCAAGAATTGGTCAGAAGTACACACAAATCAAAGAAAAACTATATACAAGTCCAATAGGTCCAGTAGCCAAACCAGTTCCACAATAATCTCTGTTCCTCAATCTCAAGTACGCAACTCCTCGTCAGAAATAAGTTTGCCCTCTGAAACTTATTTAGAGGTTACTGAGGGATTCATTATTTATTTTATGTTCTGGTTGGTTCATTTACTTATTCTCTTAAGTTTACGTATTTATTTTAATCGTAAATCTGTTTTAAATGTTCTAGCCTTATCTCCAAGAATTGTCCCGCATATTTGCAGTCTAATTTTCATTACTACACCTGTGACAACGATCGGTCCCTGAAAAAACGTTGACCGAAATGTTGGCTAGGTCCCGCTCCGAAAAATAAGCTCAAAATTGTGTTTATTCAAATGTATCTATTCATTCTGTGGTATCCAATATATATATATATATATATATATATATATATATATATGTGTGTGTGTGTGTGTGTGTGTGCGCTCGCGCGTGCGTGTGTGTTTATTAAACATATACATCATACCCTGCGTTGGTTACACAACTCGGGGTTTCATGTCATCTGCAATCCTCGGGTTTCATTTTGTTAATATAGATAGCTTCAAGAATGTTTAGTTTATGTTTATTATTTTCATGAGAAAGTATAGATGCATTTTCAACAAGAATTTTTCTAAATTGCAAATGTGGACAGGTATGCTGTTGTAAACGTTTAAAACAAGTTGGACGCATCATTCAAATGAAAACTAAAGCCGCCGCGACAATCTGGCCGTAGTACATATATATATATATATATATATATGTGTGTGTGTGTGTGTGTGTGTGTGTGTGTGTGTGTGTGTGTGTGTGTGTGTGTGTGTGTTTGTATAGGAATGCTTGCTCGTGCATTTATCTATATTTATCCATTTGATTGTATATATATATATATATATATATATATATATATATGTGTGTGTGTGTGCTTCTGTGTATGTGTATAATAATAATAATAATAATAATAATGAAAAAAACCTTAAAAATCTATATTCGGTAATAAATCTATTTCGATGAATATAGATATATTCATCTCATATAACTACATTTTCAGAAAATGTTATTCATCTAATTTTCAATATATTAGATAAAAATCAGAGCAGAAATCTACAAGTCATCCAGACAAAAAAGTATTGGTAAATGCAAGTATAATTAGAATTTTTTTAAATACAAATAACCAACATCTAATGCAACTTTTCCAATCATCAGGCTGGTTAGGTTATTGAATACAGACGATGCATATATTTTATATTAAATTACGCATATATATTAAAACTAGGTTATAAGCCGCCCTATCAGGCGGCATTTAAGCTAGTTCCTGATTGGGTTCTTGATTGGACATCAGGTCCAATAATGACACTTCATGAACTGAGTACATATTAAATTTTATTAAACTAAAATCAAAACTCGGATAAAATTTGTCTATTTGGAACTTATTGCGTGATAAACAACATTTTTTGATTTCCTATTCGGGGTCACAAGAAATACCTTGTTTCCATTCCCAACCACTGAAAAATCAACATAGAAGAAAGAAAAGCATGGTTCCATCAAAGTGCCCTTACTTTCAATGATTATCCCTAAGATTTATTGATTGACATTGTATAGCTCATTCTTACTGGTAAGTGAAGTCTCAAAAGGAACATCTGGAGGAATCAAAGGGATTCTTGGAATGAATACTCTTTTATCCTTTCTTGAACCAGTGAGGATCACTGCTTTCAAGAAATGAGGAAACATCTTCTTAACAATTGCCATTGTTAACTGGCACATTTTCTTTTAGTTACATCTTCTGTGATGGCAACTCCAGGAAGATTCAATGAGTTCAGCAACTCTATTGGATAATTCACTGCCTGTTCTTATTCAACCACAATGTCAATCGAAAAGTACTTCCTGCTTTCTTTTAGAATTTCTTGGGGAATTTTCTATTTGATTCTACCTACAGTTTGATTCTTGGGAGCTAATATGTCCTTCTCATAAAGCCAGTTTGAATGCATGAAATTGTGTTTAATGTTTGAGGTTAATGTAATCAAGTCTTGGATACTTGAGACTGAAACTCTACAACAATTTAGGAGTAAAATATCTCCATTTTGGTCAATTTTGATGGTTCCATTGCCAAGCTGCAACAACAAAGACGCAAATCATCATGCTTCAAGTTCACCTGTGATCCTAACTCTCATGTTTGTTTTTAAGCTGAGTCTTTGAACATGGATCCAGACATAAGAATTTTTCATAGAGCTGTGTCCTTTTAATTGAAAAAAATATGATACGCAAACATTTTCGCATTTATTAAATAGAAGATGAGATATTTAAAAATTACTGTTGTGTCTCTTAAATTGAAAAAGTGTCACACATAAACCTTTTCGTATTTATTATATAGAAGATGAGATATTTAAACGTTAGAGAGTTGTGTCCCTTTAAGTGAAAATGCGTGGCACACATTCTTGCATGAATGATATAGAAGAAAAAACAGAAAATGGAGTGTTGCTGCCATATATTGCAAGGAGCTGCCCAGCCTTTACTTTTCTTGAGAGTCCAAAAGTCTCTCTGCGTCATTGTGGGTGACAAGTTATTTTCTCACTGGCGAAACGTCTCAAGTATTTCCTTGCTTAATCATTATTTCCATAGAAAGGAGACAGACGAATTATATTCCTTAACCCCACCAATTCTTAGCTTAAACGGCGAAAACCCACCATGCTACGCACAATATAGCGAACCACTGCACTTGTGGGCAGCTTCTTCACGCGAACCTCTTATCTGTGGAACCGACTCCCAAGGGGATGTTTTCCCGATCATTAAAATCTCAATCTCTTCAAGTCTAGCGTTAACTGTTATCTCCCCACATATCTGCATAAACTGTGATTCTAACTCTGTAACCGTCTACTTCGAGTGGCTCTTTGGCCTTGTACAGGGTGAACATCACCGTCAAAAGAAAAGAAAGATAAACAAAAACCGAATTAGGCTTGATCGCCAACGTGAAACTCTAGTTGTTTCTATCCTTTTTCAAAAATTTTTTTATCACTTTTTATCAATATATATATATATGTATATATATATATATATATATAGAGAGAGAGAGAGAGAGATTAGTTAATAAAACAAGGACAAATGAAAAGGTACCAATATAATCAGTACGATAAACATTAAATATTAATTATTAACCATATAACAGAAATGAAGCACGGAGGGAAAGGTTTTAAGTTCGAAATTTTCGGACACGCCTGTGACCTTCATCAAGTGACCGAGAACTAATCAGAGAAATGGGAATTACTCACCGACACCTGTTTTTGTAGATGGTGTATTTTCCACCGGAAATCGTATTGTTAGCAAAAGCCGATCTCTGTCTAAGTCCTCGAATTGCGAAACTGATAGATAGATAGATAGATTCAGTATATTTAGTCGAAAATTGTTCTTTTAAACAAGTCTTATTAAAAAGGAATACACATTTTATCTAATAAAATTATTATTGTTTTGTTCGTTTTAAATGCTTGTCATTTTTTAGAAATGGAGCTGTTGCAGATATAAGAACAATCAGTAATCATGTTTGGTCGTAGATTTTGAATAAAATGTGTCTTCTTCAGAAAATTTAAAAAACAAAAAGAAGGAAATGAAATCAAATTTTAGGTATAATTTTAAAAGCGTCGTTATATTTGTTTTAAAAGCAAAGATCTAATACATTAGAACACAGAAACTTGTAACAGCAAAGTGTACCATTAACGTGTAATGACGTGTAATATCTTTTTTTATGTGCATTCAAATGTATGGGGTTCTAGATTATAATTATATTGAATAATGAATGTTTGATTTGTTGTAAAGAGCTTCAATAATATGTAATTTTCTTTCTTTTTTTTC
>CAHIKZ030001200.1:1057500-1120000 GCA_903632075.3 Acanthosepion pharaonis
AATGGTAGTCTGAAGGAGCAAGATCAGGAGAATAAGGTGGATGAGGAATTTTCTCCCAACCAAGTTCTTCGATCTTTTGTGACGGGATTCTTGCTGTGTGGGGTCACGCATTGTCCTGATGAAACATCACCTCTTTTCGATTCACTAGAGCGGGCCTTTTTTTCCTCAAAGCTTGGTTCAAATGCTCTAATTGCTGACAGTACATTTGAGCATTAATTGTTGCATTAGGTGGTAAGAATTCAAAGTGGATTATTCCTTGGCGATCCCACCAGATTGAAAGAAGAACCTTTTGCCCATGAAGTTCCCTTCTCGGCTGTGGCTGGGGTCCTCCCCCTTTACCAAGCCACTGTATACGACGCTTAACATTTCGATGAAAGATCCATTTTTTGTCGCCAGTCACAAGTCTATCCAAAAAAAGGTGAAACAAATTGGCGAGAATGGAGAGAAGAGCAGATATCAACTCGGAATTTGAGGTTGTTTTCAGACAATTCATGAGGCACCCATTTTCCAAGTTTAGGAACTTTTCCAAGTTGTTGAAGATGACGATGAACAGTTGTATGGTTTGAACTGAGAACCACTGCCAATTCCTCAACTGATAAAGCAGCATTTTCTTGAAGGGCTGCTTCAAGAAGTTTTTCATCAAACTCAACTGGGCGTCCGGTTCGATCTTCATCTTTAAGGGTGAAATCTCTACCTCTGAATTTTGCAAACCATCTTCTACAAGTTCTTTCATTCACACATACCTCTCCATAAACTGAGTGAATGTTTCTAACCGCTTCGGCTGCTGAGTTTGCTTTCTTGAACTCATAAAGCATTATGTGCCTCAAATGATTATTGGGTACTTCCATGTTAGCAGGGTTTTAATCAAACAAAATTTAATTTTATTGTTCTCTGAAATAAAATTTGATCAGTTTAAATGCATCTGAACATAAAAATAATGTTCAGCTCCATTAGACATTATAAAATATTCGTTAAATTTCGTTCATTTTAACCAAAAGTTAAAATTCGGACAGAACTTATGGGATGACCTGATATCAATACCAGGAAATAAAAGCAGAACTTCTGAACTCTTGTCTCATATTCATATTTTAATCTTAAACGTAAATGTTTTCAGTGCACAGAAAACGAAAGGAACTGCCCTTGTCGTTCCAATACTTTTGTAGAGGACTGTATATATAATATACCAAGAAGTATATTCATGGATCTTAACTCTAATAGATACAATAAACTGTGGAAATTGTACATGCCATTGACTGACATATTGTATATTCTTGAAATTTCTTATATTTTTAATCGCCTTGTTGTCATGGCTTTTTTGCCGTCTTTTTTTTATCTTTATTTCTTTCATGATTTCTCTTGTTTTTCCTTCGGTTCATTTCTATCTCTTTTCTTTGCCTCTCTGTCTTTGATTCTTTCTCTATTCCTTGAAAAAGTTTCATTCTTTCCTTGTTTTTTGGTCTTTATAAATACCTTCTTCTTTGTTCCTTTCCTTTTTTTTTCTTTCATTTTTCCTTTCCTTCTGTCTTGCTTCCGTGCATTTACTCTGTTTCTCTCTCTATTTTTCACTTTTCTTTTCCTATTTTTCTTTTTTTTTTTTCTTTTCTCCGCTTCTTTCTCACCCTCTCTTTCCTGCTTTTTACCATTTCTCTTTCCTATTTTCCGTTCTCTTTTTCTATTTTCTTTCTTTCGCCATTTCCTTCCTTCTTTCCCCATATATCGGTTAAATAATACGGCTTGTATCTTATTATTGAATATAAAATTGTTAATATAATATTCACTCGCCAAAGGAAAAAATATATATTTAAATTACAAAAATATGTTTCGGATTAAAAAAAAAAGTGTTGATAAACCGTAAAAAAGGACATCATTCAATCAAACATTTTCTTTTCCTGTTGACTAGTTCTTTTTGTTATTTCTTTCCATCTTTGTATTTTCTTGTTCTTTATCGCTCCGCCTTTTATTATTTTTTTTCTCATCTTTTTCTCATCTTTTTCTCATCTTTATTCTTCAGTCTTGCAACAAGACAAACATCAAAACCGATCTGCACAACTGACATTGTAATCTATTAGAGTGAATTCTATAACCGCAGGATTAATCGAACGACTATCGAACCCTATAACCGGTTTAGAGGATTTATCAATATCGAAGAGAAATGAAACGTAACAGTCATTGCCTTAATTGTTCGTTACAAGTTTCTTTCTCCTCTGATCTCTGACCCCTGATTATACTGAACCTGAAAAACATATATGTTCATCCAGATTTCTAGAAATTTAATTCTTAGCAATGGATTTATTTCGTTATTGATATCCGTGAATGGATCGATAAAGTTTTAGCGGATTTCTTATCGGAAATGTTCATTGCATAATGTTCAATTTATGTGATCAATATTCAGAATTGAATTAGGTACATTAACAAAGAAGTAGCTAGATTTTTTATACTATATTCCACTCAATAAAAATCCGAAGAGCACCTCAAGATAGCACATAATAACACTTCCGAGAAAGGAGATGTTTGACTGAAACTTACTTAAGTACATTGACAAGGAAGTAAGTAGTTTTTTCTTATACTAAATTTCACCTAATACAAGTCCCAAGAGCACCTCAAGATAGCACATAATAACACTTCCGAGAAAGAAGTTGTTTGACTGGAACTTACTTAAGTAATTTGACAAGGAAGTAGTTTTTTCTTATACTATATTTCACCTAATAAAAGTCCCAAGAGCACCTCAAGGTAGCACATAATAAAACTTCCAAAAAAGAAGTTGTTCGAGTGGAACTTACTTAGGTGCATTGACAAGGAAGTAGCTAATTTTTCTTATACTATATTTCACCCAATTCAAGTCCCCATAAGAAAGAGGAAACAATCTTCTGAGCGGATTGTAAGAGAAAGGGGAGAAAGGAGAGGTTTACTGTGTAAGATTGCTGTTAGAGAGGCCAAGAAAACAGTAAGATCTTATTTTGAGGACATGTAGGATATATATATCGGTTTACTCTTCATTTGAGGAGATCACGATTGTAATGAAGAAGAAAGCATCGTTTCGGAAGTCTGTCGCACCTACTAAAAGTTCTGGGGAAGAATATGCCCGAGTGAAACTCACTCCTTACCAAAGGTAAAGTCCCACAAGGTAAAGGGTTACTGAGTGATATTGCTGTTAGAGAGGGGAAGGAGGGAGTAACTAGTGCATATTATGAGGTGATGTAGGGTAAACATCGATTTGCTCCCGATTTGAAGAGAGCCAGATTTTAGTGATGAAGTAAGCATTCTCTCGTGAATCTGTTCCACGTAGTTCTGGAAAATAAGTTGTCTGTGTGGGAATTACTCTTTATTGAAGAATGCAAAAAAACATTGGGGAGGATGTGCCACAGTGGACGTCTCGTGGTGGTTCTGACAGCGCCAAAAATGGGAAAAAACACAATTGTTTTTGCACGAAATCAATTTGAAAACACGATAAAACACGATTCTGTCGCCAAAATGAAAGGGGGACAACTCATATCGAGTTATACTCTGTGTGTATAAGGTTGTGTGTGTGTGTGTGTGTGTGTGTGTGTGTGTGTGTGTGTGTGTGTGTGTGTTCGTTTATATATGGGATCGGATTTCCTATATTTTTCAACCGATTTCAACAAAACTTCACTTTTTTTTCAGCAGGTAGTGTTTCTTATTGTCTTGCAGACTTTTTTCTTTATTTTTACATTCAGAATGCTCTAAAAATTCCATTTACAAGACAATTGTTTATCATAAAATTCTATTCAATCGGTAGACTCATAACGATTGAAAACAATGTTTTTGTTTGAGTTTGAGTTTGACCAATTCGTAAAAAAAACAAAAAAGCAAAACAAAAAACTAATTAAGACATGCGTGTCCGTCAACCTTAAACAATAATCTTTGTCAATTTTATTTTTCAGTCTTTATGATGGTCGATACTTGATCTATCTCTTACTGTTACATTTCCGGGCAACGCCGGGCTCTCCTGCTAGTAGTTAATAATTATGTTACTGCATTTGGCCAGGATAACTGCCTGAATTCTACATGGCATCCAATGGAACAAGGTTCAGATTTTCTCATTGAGAATTTGGTCCCATTCTCATTAGCTGTAAACAAAATCTCTCTTTGACTCATTACTTTTCCTTGGAGCATCTTTTTCTTTTGTTCCACTCACAAAGCATATTGAGATCAGGACTTTGTGTTGGTCAGTCTTTCAAAACTTGATCATCATCCACAAGAAACCTTCTTTTTTTTTTTGTACGTGATGTGTGGTAAAGAGTATCGTCATCTTGTATATCTTCAGTCTCTTCGAAGTTTGCGAGAAAAGTAGACAGTAGTAAACGAACACTCGTTGCGACTTTTATAATGTCAACGGATGCTCGTTGTCACTTTCGTAATGCTCATTGTAGTAGAGACGTTGTAATCGCAGTTACAACTATAATACGCCGTTGAATAATACTAGCGCCAGACGCCTCCGAATAGCACTCACACTAATAATACTTGCTCGATAATACTCCTTCGAATAGTAATCCGTATAGTGATCTAAATAGAGAAATAGTATAGTGAATTGAGGAGGCACGGTGGAGTAATCGGTAGCAGCTCGGATAGAAATCGAAGACCCGAGTTCGAATTCTAGTCGACTCCATTACGTTCACTTACGTACTAATACCCTTGTGAAAAGTATGAATCCTCTTCTTTTGGTAAATAGCAGGACAGACTGGGTTCTATAGCCCTGGATGGCAACTGGTCTATTGCAGAAAGAAATGGCAACCACCTGCCGGAAAAAATCTGCCTCGTCAGTCATGTATCGAAAGATACATGATCGCCTAAGCGTGTATCACGTATGGCACATAACTGAATGATTGTGAATAGAGTAGAGAGTAGCGATCCGTATATTAATAGAGGATAGACTAGAAATAGTGATCCGTATAGTATAGAAGATAGACTAAAAATAGCGATCAATTAGACGTCACGCAACCTCTTACTTACGCGTTTCCTATATGGTCACGTGGTCTACTTAATTCAATAGTGGAATTGCCTGTGTTTGCTCACTGGCGATCTGACTGAAGTGTCGGCAGCAACACTTTATTCCTATATAACATAAACTAATATAGTTTTCGCTGTTTAGATTTCCATCAACTTTTATCAATATTTTTCTACCATGCAACTCCACACCATTATGTTCCCGCCATCAATTTCTACCGTCGCAGGGGCATATCTTACATTTATTCTTTCTCGAACTGCTCTCCTTACACATCCTCTTACATTAGAATGAAACTTACTTTCAGCATCTCATGTTAGATGTTCTTTTGACTACTTCAGTCATCTTCTTCGACGTGTTTTGCTAAAATCTGAGTAAGTGGATATAACTGTCCTAACTTGAGTTGGAACTTGGTTCTGCGATTTCCAATTCCGAGTCGTTAATCATTGCACCACCCGCATATCCAAGCTTACAGGATTCCCAAGCGATCATCCATCTAGCTAATAACCAGATCTAATTACGGTGATCGAACGAGATTCGGTGTTTCAATGTGTGATATGTTCGTAAGCTTATAGAGAGTAGAACCTAACCCTGAATACAGATATAATTCGAATGACTATATAATGATGCCGCGAATTTGTGTGGATAAAAATGTCACCGACTCAGGATTGGAAAATTATTACCCACTTAATATAGACGTAGAAGTAAATATCTGAACTAGTGGAACTAAAGAATAAGGCTTGTCTGAACATTTGTTATGGAAATAACGATTGAGTAGCAACAGGCCTGAATTGTGTGTGTGGGGGGGGGAGCTTGATCGCTCAGGCACTGAAGGGATACGGGACAATGAAGAAGTCAAATACAGCTTACTCATCTTGAATTTTTTTATCTAAGCTTGAACACTAATTACTGCTGTTAGGATGAAATTCGCAATTATATAAGTTTATGAAGGAGACGGAATTATTTAAGCAGAATGCCTCTAATGTAGAGACTCTAATCAGGATTGAACTCGACAGACAATGGAATTGATCCACAAGACATCCAGTGGTGTCAGTCGTACAATATCACCGGCACATAAGGACAATTAAAATATATGTGTGCATATGGTTTGCATTGATAATTCAAATCGATATGCGTACTTTAATCAGATATGCATATATCTGTAAATATATGTATTTATCTAACATATATAAGGGATCGCTCTATCATACCATTCCAAAGTTGATAGTATTCAAAATCGTTTCTGTGGGGTGAGGGGAGATGTATTTCAATTCTACAACTTCTTTTTTACGCGTGCAATGTTGCTTGTCTGTCGGTACTCGATGGATATTCACACGACAAATTTTCTGACGAGCTCCATTCTTTAGTTTCACAGAGTTCAGACTTTTACATCTTGGATACACAATGGTACTTCCACAGAGTTGAATCGTACTCAGTCGAACTGTTCTAAATATAAGACTGAAGTACAGCTCAGCTTTATTTTTTTCCCAAGAACTTCCACTTTGTGAAACAGACGCCCGTCTGGTCAATTCCCTGGACTATTCAATGTCGACTTCTTCAAGCCGAAGTCAGTTGAAATCTCTTTTTCTGATTCTTATCATCATTTTTTCCACCTTCTCATTCCCTCACATCACGCACCTTGTTCATCATCACCATTTCAACTGATAGCCTTTACATTGAGTGGCTCTTGCGTCCTGGGTGAAATTTAATAAAAATATTGAAAATTCATTAACGTAAACAACAGGATATTGAAAATTTCACAACTCGTGACACTAATAAATACCTAAGCAAATTACTAACCATTAGATTTGTTTTGTTTTTCTTTTGGAAGGGCTCGTATTGTTGTCATTGCAAATACTAAATAAAGATTAAAATATACACTATTGTGGAAGGTTGATTCAGTAAGTATCTGTACAGAATCCTTCCATTAACAGACTGGTTCTATTTAGTAAATGGCGTACAAAAAACCGGAAAACATTTAACAACATTTCTTTCATATATATATATATATATATATATATATATATATATATATATATGTGTGTGTGTGTGTGTGTGTGTGTGTGTGTGTGTATGTGTATATATATATATATATATATATATATATATATATAAATATATATATATATGTATGTATGTATGTATGTGTGTATATATATATATATATGTATGTATATATATTTATGTATGTATATATATTTTATGTATGTATATATATATATATATATATATATATATATATATATATATATGCATGTATATATATATATACATACATATATATATGCATGTATATATATATATATACATATATATATATATTAATTAAATAATAAATGTGTAAGTAAATATCGTTATGAGCAGGTAAAGAATTTCAATGCATACATATTTTATTCTTTCTTAAATAGAAATATAGCTGCAGGATTTTTTTTTTAAATGTATAGTTTCAACGATGAGTGAATGAAGAAGGGCATGTGTTGAGAACAAGAGATCGTTCTATGAGGCTAAGGAAATCTTGCTAAGCAGGGTGCAGTGACTCGGAGGTTGGGTGCGTGAAAGTGGATGCGGGGGAGGTGGAAATCGGTAAGGGAAAGAGAAATCGCTTCACTAATGTCACGATTTGCAGATAAAACAGGATGTTAAAAATATATAAAAGAAAAAAAAACAGCTTAAATTTTCAATCTTGGATGATGGGATTCGTGCCATGTTGATGTTTACAGGAGAAGGTCATAGGGCTTATCGTTGTTTACTTCGCTAAGTCTGGCTCAAGGTTACGAAGGCGGAGTGTCTAAACATTATTCCAAGTTGGTTTTCGATCACGTTTCGATCAAAACCAAAAATAGTCATTTAGTAACCCTAACTCAGATTGGTACACGTCTTTAGTGGCGTGGCACCCACTGAGGATCGAACTGAGTAAAAGCTAATTAGTATACAAGATCCGCTTAACACCTCGCCATTTTAGACAATGTAATTAATAAAAAAAATATAATTAGCTTATTATGTTACAAGGACAAGTCCCGCTTGGACTTTGGTGAACAAGTAAGTCGGTCTGTGAGACGTCCTCTTTTCTTCAACATCCCATGGTGGCATGATGTGAAACAAAGTCAGTGTAACACGGATTGATCCTACGCGTAAATATGGGCCAATAAACGCCCAAGCACTGCGACCACTGTCACTTCCTCATCGGCATCGTCCCTCTTAAAATCAATGCCCATGCTGCTGGAGCTTCAGGATTAGAATCCAATGGAACAGTCTTCCCTCATAGCTTACAAAGAAAGGAACAGATACTACACTTTGATCACAACCCGAAAAGAGAATAAACGTGGAAGTGTGCCTTCTAGCCATTACGCACCTGTTATCTTAGTTCGTCACGAAACCAAATAGATTAACTTTAGCTCGTATTACGCTTATAATCGAAAAGCAAACAAAAAAGTACGGAACTGTTATGCAACATCGGTCATTCTATATGGCAATGGATACTGGACAATCTTCTTACAGATGAAGAGGAGGCTTTAGGTAACAGAAATATGGTTCTACTGAGGATACCATGTACTGAACATGTGAACAACGACGAATAAGAAAAAAAAGGAAACATAAAAAACAGTTAACTTTCGGGACAGAAAAAGTTGAATTATCTGTGACACATAATGAGGCAAGAGAGCATAGAAAATTTGATACTCACAGGACATATTGAAGGCAAGAGGGATGGAGAAAAACAGCGTAATTGATTGAAAGAACAGAGATTAGGGGAAACAGCGAAAAACATTACTACAAAGCTACAAAGTACAGAAAATTGTGGAGAGTCATGATTGTACACACCCTGAAGAGATACGGGGCGTAGAGGAAGCGGTTTTTTTTATTATTTTTTTACATGTGGATGAGGTTATTAGTGTAACACCCCTTGTGAGCACCGTACAATTTCTCCAGCGGCCGTTCTCCACGCTGTGATGTTGCCGGGGGTGGTTGAAAAAGTCGAAGTCTCAAGCTGGGGGTACAAGATAAACCCTTGAAGGAACGAACTTCCACAACTTAGATGAGTCTAATCAACGCTTTATTTCGTTCAGACTTAGTCTTGCCGTTGGGGTAGGCGATGTGACACTCAGCTAATGGAGATCAAATGCCGAACCGACCGACTCAGACGAACGGAGTTTCACTTCTTCAGTGTGCCTGACACACGTGGCTACTTCAAGCACAAGCCCGGCTGAACTGCTCGGCTCGGAAAAATCACTTGTATTTATATTGAAATACTCGGAAGTCCACTAGACCACCGGGTGAAAACAAAAAGATAAGCATTGGCGACTGTAAGTTCAAAATTTCAAGGTACTTATATTTTGCTTCCTTTGATGTGTAAAAATCCTGCGGACATTCCGTCTACACTCGGCCTCCAACGATGTATTTTCCAGGATTTTTCTTTTTTAATCTTTTTATCTTAACAAATCTTCGTGTGAAGGCCGTCGGATGTTTTTATAGCCCCGGCACTTTCTCAGTAGCCAGCGTTTTTTTTTTCTTCCCATTTTTTTATTGCCTGGAGAAAGGGAAAATTCTGTTATCTTTTCTTTATTTCCTTAATGTGTTGTCGAGATACAGTAAAGAGAGTTTTTTGACCTGGTCATCTAAAATCTATTTCCTAAACGTTTATCTTTTATCACATCAAATCACTTAGTCAAATATTTTATTGGATGACTGGTAGGATTTAACAGTAATCTGATGCCCTTTTCTCTTCCACAAATTTACTTATAAAAGAAAAAAAGCCTTTATTTATTTATTTTTATTTTTATTTTTCCCTTTCCCTTAGTACTTTTGTTAAATTAAACACATGTTTTTAAACTATTTTTCTATTCTTAATTTATTAAAATAAAATACATATTTTACAAATCCACCTTAATATACGCCTAGTTATCGTGTCAGATTAGTTGTATTTTCTACGAATATAATGTGGATGGAGTTCGTTAGGTTTACACCTGTTTTTAAATAAGTCCTACTTTAACTCTGGCCAGAAAGACGTAACATAGGTTTTCTTGATTGGCATCTAGTGGCATGTTCAGAATAATTATTGAGGAATTTAGTTTGGTCAGGAATGCAGTTTGTTGGGGGACATGTGAATTCATAAATGTTCTCTGTAATTTAGATCTTTCCGGTGAGTTCTTTTTGACGATATGTTTAACTGTTTTAAAATTTTTAATTGTAGATAATTTAATTGTCTTGATCTGATCGACTGGGGTTGTGTATTTCTTTATAGTGTTTCTAAGGGAAAATTTATCCTGCTTATAGTTAACGTGTATTTGAATATTATAGAAAAAGTTAATGTTATTGTCTTTAGCTATATGTTTAGTGTTAGTTATCCTAGAAAGTCTAATTTTGTGATCTATATATATATATATATATATATATATATATATGTATGTGTATATCACAAAACGAATAGACTAATTTTGCCATATTTTGTCATATATATATATATATATATATATATATATATATAAAGTTGCGTTGATGCGAGATTGTGACCCTGGGTTTGACGTCCTTTGCGATCGTCAGATAATATGTTAGCTCTATCACTGATATTGAGCGCTTTCCAATAAGTACCGCGCATATATAATATATATAAAAATTGCATACATACATATATACATCTTCTTAAGGTCACCAATAGCAATACTGAACAATTACTTATATCGTCATACTGCCACCACTTTCAGCAGATGCTACAGGTATCATTTATCAGAGTACAATAAAAAAAAATCTATCTACCCACAATCTAAAAGAACACTTGAGAAAAATTCTAGTTGAAAATACTAAAATTTGGGGTAAATCAAATTACCGAAAACATCTCATTATAAGAGATGCACTTTATATTAAATATCTCTCCCCACTATCAAACCTCATACTGCTTAACAATGAGACTGGCGTGCTGAAAGTGTTTTTTTTTTTCAAAACTAGAACTCACTCGAATTCGAGCCGCGCTCAACACGCGAATGCTCTGAATAATATATTGAACTACGGTCAGAGATATGTCCGTATTTTCATCATACACACACACGCACAAATATATATATATATATATATATATATATATATATATATATATATATATATATATATAGAGAGAGAGAGAGAGAGAGAGAGACATAATGAAAAGTTAAATAATGAAGAAACCTATATTGCAATAGAAAATCATTAATATTATATATTATTTTCGTCTTATTTTAGGTAAGCACTCAAACTCTATGCATCTATCAATAAGTGCTTTTCTTCCTAATTAATTTATGCATCGTCTCTTGCGAAATATTTGAAGTTATTTATCACACATACTCAACACGTATTGGCTCACTCTTTTCTCGTCTTACTCTACAAAACACCACACTTTTGTTAATGGCGCCCGAAAAAAAAAAAAAACAGACGTTTCTTTTCTATTGACGGCGTTCAAATCTAGCATTAGCTTTTCTAGAAACAATCACTAACCTCTTGCAAATGTTTACAGCAGTTCTTCTTTATGTGACGTGTATGATCAGGACGTAGGCGATCACAGCTCTTCACAATTTCCCGTCCTTTGTCGCTCTAAACAATTGTTTTTTTTTGTTTTTTTATTTCTCCTAACCCTTGTCCTGCCATCCATTTTACTGAATTACGTTGTTTTGTTTACCTCTGTTCTTCTTGCCTTCAAATATGTCCTGTGAGTATCATATTTTCCAAGCTCCCTTTCATCATTATGTGCCTTAGAAAATTCAACTGTCTCTTCCAGATGTTATGTATAAGTTTGCTTTTTGTTTCCATTTTCTCCAAATCTTCGTCGTTGCTCACATATTCGGTCCATGGTATCCTCAGAATTCAATTTTAGAACCACATTTCTACTGCTTTGAGGAGATTGTCCAGCATCCAAGGTCATGTAGGAAAACAGATATCACGTGACATTTCAGTAGGCTTTTCTCTGTTTCTAAAGAAGATTTTTTTTTCTGTTTTATAATATTCTTGAAACAGTTACTTCCTGCAACAACAAAAAAAGAAATGTTTTATAACATGTATTTCCTTTCTTCACATGTTCAGAAGGGAAGCTATTTTGGAAGAGTATTGTGCGTGGGAAAAAAGAAGAATTGAATTAAGAATTTTTAAACAAAATTTTGATTATATTTGTAATTCTTTGTCACTTAGGTCATTTCAGTCTTGAACCCTCTTTTACTAACCATCGCTTTCTAGAACGAGCTCTTGCCATTATTCTTGATAAAAAGAAGCTCTTGCCATTATTCTTGATAAAAAGAAACTTATGTTGTATAGTTTTCTTTTTCATATATCCAAAATAAGATCTGATAACAAAATATATACCGTATTTTCCGCCTTACAAAATGCTGCGGCTTGGAAGACGCACCCTAATAATAGAATGAAATTTCTAAGAAAAAATGTCATTCTCATACAACAACACATTCACCATGTATCTCTCAAATACTGGCGCTACGTATTCTTTGCATTGATCACTCGTCCGATTTTGTTTGTATGGAAATGATATACTAGTCAAAAGCAGAAAGGATCCCGCCGCTGCTACTAAAGAGAGAACATGTTTAAGTTTGTGACTCGGCTCCAGGAAGGTTTATAGTCTTGAAAATACTATTAAGCTAAGTACTAAGGTTACATCATATAAAAGGCTGAATTAGATAGATAGCTAATATTATAGTGTAATGACTCAACATAATACCCACGTCCCTATCAGTCAAGCCAATTATGTGACCATCTAAACTTCCTTGAGTTCGAGCGTTGCCTTACATTCGTCTTGGAAAACGCACACGTATTTTTCGGGGTAGCTTTCAGAAAAAAATGCGTCTTGTAAGCCGGGAAATACGGTAATCACTGATTAATAAATAATTAACGAAGAAATACCGCTACTTATTTTATTCACCTCATCTGAAACTATTTTTTTTGTGTGTGTGTGTTCTGTGTCCCTCAAGTCGTGAGCGGTAATAGCTCTCCCTAGCACTTTGGTATCTTTTAGCAACATCTGTCCTTTTATCATTACCTCCATTTTTAATTCTACCATTCTTTTGCCCCCAAATCGTTACTATCTCCGTTTACCCTTCTCGTCTTCCATATGCCTTGTCAGTGTCAAATACTGCAAACCCTCTTTGTTCATTATGTATCCAAGAAATGTCAACTCTACTTGTAAGTATAGATGTCATTTCGTCCCATTTTTCTTTGAGTTTCTTCCATGCTTACATGTTCCGTCCATGGTATTACCATTCTTCAGTGGATCCACAACCGTCGCCTAAAGACTCCTCTTAATCTCTGAAGAGATTTTCCAGCATTCACTGGCATATAGAAGGATTGATATTACATAGCATCTCGGCAGGCTTTTCTTTGTTTCTAACGAAAATTTCTTTAGCTTTTTGAAAGCACTTTTCGTATTGGACTGTGCTTACGTGTCATATTTTCCGCCCTCCGTTACTCACTGCCCAGACAATTAAATTTCTGTACTTACTTGATTCTGACGTCCACAATACGTAGCTCACACTTTGGGCTGCCTCTTTTGCTGACGACTATTCATTGTCTTCTCATAGTTTAGAGTTAGTCATTTCCTTTAATACACTTGTCTATTCTAGCACCAACAAAATACCATCGATACTATATATACCAGATATAAATGTTTTATTTACATTTTTAAGCGAAGATTAGTCCATATTATTATTTTACATTTTCTTACTGTGGGTCTTTAGATGAAACTTGTTATGATTATTATTTAAATGATTCTAGGTTTTAGATGAAGCATTTTTATTGTTACTATTTTATTGCTAGTTTGACTCCATTCTATTATTGTTGCTCTTTTAGATGAAGCATTTTATCATGATTGTACTTCTCACATTACTTCTCTCATAAGTAATACTGAATATATCAAACACCTGACGGCAAGTGAAAAACTTAGTTTCAGTGATGTCATAAATCAAGTTATTGAATAATTCTAGTTAAAATAATTCTTATAATAATCAACTTTAATTTTTTATACTAAATATTATTAATAAGACATAAGTATTTACTCAAGTCGTCATAATCACCTAAAAACGAAAACACATAGGAAGTTGGTCTTAAGTCAATGTTTCAAAAGATGGCTTCCTTGAATATTAATATTCAATTTTTTTTTTATGTGGAATTTTTACCATGAACTTGGGTACCCAGTAAACATCAGTTTGTCAACTACAATACTAAATACAACGACAGAAAAATTATTAATTCTATTTCGATTATAATTAAAACAAGTAGAACTCTTCAGAATGCTAACATAGTCACCTATCCATATACAAAATAAAATCCTAACCCAGATACCTATCTCTATACTAAACAAAATGCTAACCCAGTCACCTATCTATATACCCCAAAAAATCAGCTGTAAACATAGAGGTGGGTTCCCAATATATTTTTTCACCGTCTAGCTTCTTCCCCAAAGCTGCGGTTCGTTTCTCGTTTGCTTTTTGTGTCAACAAAACTGCGAAAGGCCCGGTGTACGTTCGCTAAAGAAATTGGGAGCGAGATATAACAGGAGAAGAAAAGTCAGAGATATGGCTGTCCTCAGATATCGTTTTGTCGAAAAAGACAAGTATAAACAGGTTTGTTTAATGATTGATTACCCTGATCCTGATTGGAATACGTACCTGACTCTTATGGCAAATTCGCTGCTACTTCTCTCTTCTCTCACGACAGACTAACGGACCAGATTATTCCCTTAAACTACAGATAATTCAGCATCTACATCTCTCTTACTTTAAGTAACCGTTACACTGATTGTGTTCTCACTAAAACCTTCACTATCCCATGAATAGAACTGCGTCTCTGATTGTCGGCTTCTCTCCCTTCTCATCACAACTCACCTTGCCATTTGTATCTGGGAATGGCACCCTTAAGATATAAGCCCAAAACCAGAATTCTCTATCTTTCGACCTAGTGTCACATGATTCTAAAAGTTTTTTTATTTATTTATGAATGGAATATTTGCTTTTTCATTACTTCTGGATATTTGTAATATTATATTCTTGATATAATTGTCCGTAGTCTAAAGGAGAGGAAAGAGTTTTAAATTTTTGCTTCGCTTTCATATTTTCAAAAATTAAAAAAGCATAAACTGCAATGAAAACAACAAAAGGAATTTGACATTCTATCTGTAGAATGTCAGTCTTTCAAACAAGCTTAGTAAGGAATATCGATTTTAAATATGGATGTTTAATCTATAACACTCTCAGGCTAAATACTACTTCCATTGTCTGTGGTAAAATGTTGAAGGCGGCATCTTTGGAAAATAGAAGCTCCAGACCATTTCAGTTTTAAATAACTAAACAGCAACGGAAAAAATACATTGTGCTATTGTTTAAAAGACAGGTTTGTTATTTTTTTTTAATATCAAAAGGTAGGCGAACATGTTTCTCCGCAAATTTCTTTCTTTTTTTCTTCGGTGAATTTTTACTGGGCAATAAAGTAAAGTGGTTTCCAGTTGCCTTCTCTACGGTTCGGAATTTTTCTTTCCCCTATACTATTCAAGACTAGATATCCCAATCTACCCTATTTAATCCATAGCTGGGAGATGAAGAGGAAATGAATTGATGCTTTTTCTTAACGGAATTGGCGGAAAGTTAACACACGAGACGAGATCGGAATTTGAACTCGGCCTGATTATTCGACTTTTTGAAAAATGATACTTAAAACACATTTGTATTTTAACTATTTTTTTTCTTTAAATAAACGTTTTTCTTATAATATGTGTGACCTAAAATTTCTTATTTTTATATTATTCATATTTTTCTTTATTTTTAGAAAACATTTCCTGTAATCAAATCTGTTCGAGAAAGGAATTTCAGGGCATGTCAAAATGCTATTGATTCATATCGACTTTAATTTAATTCCAAAGTACTATTATTTGATTTTAGTAAATTTCTCTAATTACATTTATTCGTTGTTTTAGTTTTCTTTTTCTTTTCTTTTTCTTATTTTATTTGGGCTGAATTTATGCACTGGTTTTTAATTTCATTTGATCTTCTTTACTTTAATAATCGTATTACGTAGTTTCGTTTCAGATATATATTTTTTAACATTCACCTCAACATAAGAGGTATTCTTTTCTTCTATACAAAGAGAACTCTCTTTCATAATAAATTACTTGGTAACTCCGGCGTGGTGTGATGGTTAGCAAGCTTTTCTCGCTAAATCAATTATGACTGAGTAGTGAGTCCCATCTCCATTAGATGCCCCATAAATACAGCCTTGTGCCACCTCTAAGCTAAGCCTAGTAATTCATTTCAAGTGCACCTTAACATGAGATAATGGTTATCAAGTTTATCTTGCTAGAAAAATTTTAACTGAATAGTGAGTTCGTTCCTCACCGGGTGCCCCATACTTTGGGCCCTGTGCCACATATAATCTACACTTAGAAAAGCATCATACATTTCTTTCATCGACTGACAGGGCGAATGATGACTGAATGAATATTTGCGTAGACCATTCATTATATACTATGCATACATTCTGTACATCGCAAAACCAAACGGTAGGCGGTTGGAAAATAGCGGGAAACGTTATATTAGGTTGGTGCAAAAATAATGACGTAATAATGCCGTTTTGTGACGTACTTTTCTACGTCAAAAACGACATTCTTACGTCATTATTTTTGCACCAACCTAATATTACGCCAATATCCTTGCCTTGAAAGCTAACATTCGAAATGACAACTTTTTACAGGTATTTGGCAATAATATAAGCCGAAAGTCAAGCTATGACCATATCTTAGTTTGACACAAGTATGGACAACTTGGTTGAGATTAGATTCACAACAATAGTAAAAGACTGGGAAACTAGTTTTGTAGATGCACTGACTAGTCTTGGATTGCCAAATTGTACACAGTACAGTTGCACAACAAACTTAGCCGAACAGACAATAAATAATGCATCTCGCCGTAAAGACTTTTAATAGAATGTCTCTACAGGATGTAGGCCATGATATTTCTCCATAGGTTTTTTTTTTCATTTTTTATAAATTTCCATGACATCTTGGGAAAGATAGTTGAGTGGTTTCCTGTCGGTACAATTTATACGGCTTTTCAGACAGAAATCTTACCAGTAAAAGCAAAACCTCCGTCGCCAAGGCACTATGTTTCACTGATGTTATATGGTATCATGCCATAACCATTTTGGAACTCTTGAATGTATCCTACGTAGACATAATCTTCAAGTTACATTGGTAGGATTAGATTTTTTTTTATCCTGTGCCCCGCAGGGTCGTAGCGGCACACTAGAAGTGGTGTTTCTCGGGCAAGATAGTCTGACGGAACCCAAGACTATCCAGGCAGATTTTGAATTCAGAGTTTTCTCTTCTCCTAGACCGGTTGCCATCCAAGGCTATAGAACCCAGTCCTGCTGTTTACCCATAGTTGTCAGAAGAAGAAGATTCATACATTTCGCAAGATTATTAAACATTAAGTGAATGTAATGGATCCGACTGGAATTATAACTTGGCTACCAGATTCCTCAATCCGAGCCCCTATGATTAGATACAGCATGTAAAACTTCAATAGCATTCAAATCAGCGACCATAAAAGTCATATCTATCGGTAGTTACGTTAGGTTGGTCACATCATTAAGCATGACTGAGAACCGATTCCCGTGTTTTCTTCAGTCAATTGGGGTCGAGTGAAACGGATGTCCCTTATCAGTACAAGCGATACAGCGACTAAACCAGTAACGATCTGAAGACATTCACTAGCGAATTACAAACGCTGGCTGGTGATTGAACCATTTGTTAGTTTGTCTGCATATATGCTTATCAATCCTGGCAAAGGATCCCCGTTAAAGACGTCAAATGCAAATCCTTTCTTCTACTGTTCTTGCGGAGAAATATGTGCCGTTCCCGTGTTAGTGCAATCAACCGCAGAACATTGAAGACAATATACCTTTTTGTACCAATTCGGAGTTATCAATCTTTAGAGCAACTCAGACTTCCTATATGTTATGTGCGTAGCTTCGAACAGGCGGAAGTAAAGATGAATAACAGTTATAAGCACGGTAATCTGAATTGAAAAAAAACTAAGTTTTAATATTAGCTGAGATAGCGTTCGAAAATAGCATGGTTCTACTCCTGTTTGTGTTCTGTCATATCAGAAATTCACGTGATAAAAAGACTCGAAAAAAGAAGGGCTAGTGTGCATTTTGCTAAAAAAAAAAAAATAACTGCAACTAAAGTTGTCAATACACAGAATATCGATTCTGGACAGGGCTCGATCTTTTCTATTTATTTTTTACCTTTCTGATTTTTACTATTTTTACTCTTCATTAATTCAACCTACATTTCCATAAGCGAGAGCTTAGTACCTTACCGATCCGAAGAGACTCTTGTCGATTTATTAATAGGATAACTTCCTGATAATATCAATGTGAGTGGACGATCCCCAGGGGGCAGCACTATTGTGTAGTGTCTGAAAATCATCCGACTGATCGGCGCAAACATTATGAGGGAAATTGAAACTATTTGAAGTCATCGATACAGAACGTAGTCACAAGTCATGATATTTATTGATTTGTTTTTTACGGTTTATCAACCGTTTGTAGATTATATGACGCCGAAACATATCTTTTATTGTAAAAATAATTCTTCGTTGATTTTTGTAAGTGATTATTTTATTAACTGTTTCTGTTTTTTTTTTAGATAATAATGATTTCCCGATAAAAGTCTTACTATTTAACTCATAGCTAGAGGGAGAGTGATGCATTCCTATCTTTCTCAAGGTTATCCCGGATCTGTAATAAAAATCTCCTCAGAATAGTTGCTGTAGAAAACACGCTCTGGCTTCCTAGGTATTCATCATTAACATCCATCGACCTCCCTGGGGTTGGTCGGAACTCCATTAACAATTCCTTTACACACTGCTCAGTCTTGCATTGCTGTCCCCAGATCCCCAATGTCAAACCCTGAATCCAAAGCCTTGGTATCTGGGAAAGTCAACTTTCGCGAGAAGACACCTCCAGAAAGATGCCATAGAATTAAGAATGAGACGAACTCCCCATCCACTCGTTGGCAGTGGACGGCAAACTGCAATCGCTTTTGTTTGAGCTTGAGCTGGGTATTAAATACACACAAACAAATGTGGCTGTGAAGGCGTGTTTAACAGCGATTAGCTATCACTTTAGTGAACAGCTATACTCGAAAACGAGTAGCTACTATTATCATTGCTATTATTAGTGAGTGAGTGAGTGAGTGAGTGAGAGCAGTATGCCAACAAAGTCATGATGGGATATAGACATGCGAAGCCCAATATACCCAGTTTAATAACGGTAATTCATATACTGCCTCCACAGCCAAATTTGCGCAATATGGTGACAGACTAAGATAGAAACATTGCATAATCTTGTAGGTGAAGTCCGTTAAGAAATCCCCTCAGCTCAGTTGTTCTCCGATTCGAGGTACTCCGAAGTCACTTATCTAATCCTTCAGGCATAAAAAAAACAGTCGTTTCTAAACCAAACATAGTGCTCACATTATTATTATTATTATTATTATTATTACTGGATTTATTCTTTTTTGTTTAGTAATTTCAAATCAGTCTCTTTACTAGGTTAAACGATGAATAGTGAGAGATTGTGTCACAACAGTCTTTCAAACGGGAAGAGTGATCCTGCCTTTAAAGTCAGCATGCAAAATCTTGGTTTTGCATTTTTACACCACCGTAGCATTTTCAAAATTACAATGAGGATGACATTCTAAACTGTTGTAACTGAGTTATCAAAGACAACAGCAGGAACGGGAATTGGTTTAACAACAAGTTTATTACCTTTTGGTACAAAAAATAAAATGTAGAATAGAAACTAAAGAAGAAAATGTTTAACCGGGAATAACTGTTTTCCGCAAAATTTTACTGCTGCTACTGCTACTGCTTATCAATCCGCAAAAGCTACTGCTGCTACTGCTTATCAATCCAGGCAAAGGATGCCTATTGCTACTCCTCTTGATGTAGGTGTATTTTTGTTTTTCGTCAGACTGCCGAGTCCAAATTTGTAGGGAAATATTCTCCTTCACAACCCTTGACATATCATAAAGCGAACTGTCCAAAGGTAAACCAAATTTTCAATGCATGTTTATAGTGTTTAGCAGATAATATCCGCTGCCGTTGACGTACTTTTACGAATAGAGACGAAACTTTCATTGCTCGTTGCCAACGTATATACAAAGTTTGTCTAAAAATTAACGGGACTTATCTGTTCTTCGATATGCGAGGCATCGTTCACAGTGTGTTCTTGCCACAGGGCCAGACGGTCAATCAGCAACTCTCTGCAAAGAGATCCTACGGCGTTTGCTTCGGTCAGTGCACGAGAAGATAGAGAGATGTGGCAGGAGAAATAGTGGTTGCTTCACCGCGACAATGGAGCTGCTTCACAACGCCCTGAGCATCTTGGCCTAGAAGAACATCACCTTACTGGAACAACCTCCCTACGGGCGACGTTTTTATTTTCCCCAAGCTCAAGATCATCAAGCGAACCCGTTTTGACGGCATGGAGGCAAGCAAGACGGCTGTGACGACGGAGCTGAGTGGCATCCAAGAAGAATCCTACCACCAGTGCATAAAAGCGTGACAAGGAGTGATAGAAAAGTGATTTAACTCGACGGGGATTATTTTGAAACGGGTACCATGTAGTTTATTGTTTGTAATTTAAATAAACTGTTTGAGTCACCAGTCCTGTTACTTTTCAGACATCCCTCGCATATATATATATATATATATATATATATATATAATTTAAAATTTACTATGTATAGTGAAGATTTTTGTTTGTTTATTTTTGTTTCACGGCATATCAATCTAAATGCCGACAACTTTTTTTCCTGGTAATATTTTGTTTTGTCAAAAATCTATTTTGGTAATATTTTTTCTCAAAAATGTATAGCTGATTATAGTTTTTTTTTTTTAAATTTATTTCTGGGAATAATTTTTTTACAAAGTATTTCTGGTATTAAATCCTATCTTTACACTTTCATAATGCTTTTTACCTCAGTTTTGTGGTAAACTATTTGCCCATAGCTGGGACCCTAACAGGTGCTACCACTCCGGGTCAGTGTGGACCTGGGAACTTTGCTGTTGGACATAGTTTATCGTCTTACACTGGACCCGGATGTAGTTTATCGTCATACCCAGTACAGGTATAGTGAAGAGTATTTAATATCGGGGATCGAGTGTTTACGTATATATATATACGAGGTCTGTCTGAAAAGTAACAGGACTGGGTGTGCTGTCTGAGCTATGAGTGAAAGAGAGATAAGTGGATTGTGCTGTCATCTAATATGACATTGTGGGAGTATACAACTGTAATCTTAACTTTCTGCAACCATTGCCTTTTATTCGACATGCGAGAGTTTTGGCTGGACAAATCATGGCTGCTTCACCAGTTCACAACGCCCTAAGCATCTGGCGGCTAAGAACATCGCCGTACAGGAACAAGCTTCCTATTCAACTGATTTTGCTGCGTGTGATGTTTTTCTTTTTCCCTCGCTCAAGAGGACATCAAGGAAACCCCTTTTGAAGGCGTAGGGGCCCACAAAAAGACCGTGACGACGGAAATGAGCGGCATCCAAGAAGGATCTTTCCTACAGTGCATAGAAGCGTGACAGAGAACGATAGAAAAGTGTGTTAGACTCTAGGGTGGTTTACTTTAAAGGGGAATTTGATTTATCGTTTAAAATTGAAATAAATTGTTTGTGACAACAGTCCGTAACTTTGAAGACGGATCTTGTATACTTTTTGAAGACACCGTAAAATGTCGTTCATGAGCGATTTTTATACACTAACAAGCACTTAGTGATATTCACAACCAGCGTAGCATGCAATCTGTTTGATTATATTGTATGCTAGTGGGTGTCGTTTGGCTAAGTCTGTACTGCAGAGTATTTGATGGAAACCATAATGACGGCGACTATGAGGAATCAACGTTAGCTTTTACATGTTCATCATATACATAGATTTCTCTCATATTTCTAAAATGGAGTAGTATAGTGCTATAACAATACAGAAGCGAAAACGTTAATGATGGGTGAAAAATTCAGAACATGTAAGAGAGAAGCCAATATGAGAAAGGATATCCGAAAATTTATTCCTATGACATTAGGCAAATGAATAAAAAACGAAATAAAACATGATGTAAGAACCATCCACCAAACAAAATCGAATGCAACCCTTAGGCGATTTTAAATGCCAAAACACGCTTAAAGGTAAATTAAATTATTTAAATATGTCTGAAAATTAATGATTCCAACATTAGGAATTAATAATAATTGCCTTCTCACTGAGTTCGTTTTACTTGATTTATTTACAAATTTAACAACCATTTTGGGTAAAAAAAAATAATAATTTATATCTAAAATGTAACACCGATTAGGACATATATTTTTTTACCTATATGGTTTTAAATCCTTTATTTAAAGATTTCATATCAGTTATTTTAAAATATATTTAATTATTTTATTAATTAAATTGAATGGGTTATAAATCTTATTGCTAATATATTCATTTATTTCTCCTTACTTTTGCTGTTTAGAATTTTGTGCAACTTCAAATTTTCCAACTTAAAACATTACGTTCATCAATTTAATTTAACTCTAATCTAATTTCTTTGGTGCTTTATTATTTAATGACCCTCCCCTTTTTATATTAATGTTTTCTTAATTAAACCCGTCATATAAAGAGAAACCGATAATTAAATAAATGTCTTTAAGTCTGGTCTATTAAGTTCCAATGTGACAAGGGGAGGTTTTACTTTCTACGCATGTTTACATCCACAAATCTGTAATCTCATCATGAAAAACAAAAGTAACTGTTTTATAAAACAAAATACATTTTCACAAGCACCTTCTCTGGGTTCATGAGCTCAATTCATTGGTGAATTTTAAATCATGCCAACGTGACGTCAGTTTAAACTGACAGTTTTGCTTTAGGTTTTTTGTTTCCATATATGTAAACTATAATTTTCGAAATAAAAATTTTCACTGGTATATATTGGAAATCTTTTTTCAACAGTTTAAACCAGAGGTTCCCAAAACGGTACGGCGCGTCTCGTAAGTGCGGCAAAACAGGATAGCAGGTGAGGCGGAAGATGATAGCAGGTGACGCGGAAGAGGATAGCAGGTGAGGCGGAATGATTGCAAGACAATCAAAGATTTAGGAACAGTTTCAAAAAATTCAGATGTTAAAAAGAAATATGATTTCAGAATTTAAAATAAAATGGATTACTTGTAATTGCATGTATGAGTCCCAATATGAATATATATAAATAATTATTGAACGATTTCATCATTGTGATATTTTTGCATTACGTCAAGTATTAAGAATATAGTAACAAAGGTCCGAAAATTGGAGGAGAGAGTTATCAATGATAATACTCTGGCTTCGATTCTGTGGTTATCTCACTTTAACACTCTCTCTGTACGTTGTTTGCCATAGGTCTGCTTGCATCTTTTTACCGGGACTTTGTTGAGGCGCGAGCAAATTTTAATTTCGAAAATGCGTCCCAGAAAAAAAAATATTAGGGAATCACAGGTTTAAATTAATATCAGGGAAATCTGGGTGAGAACATTATCTTTACGGCCTTGACCTATCATAACGTTCGTAATCATCTCTACAAGAGAGACGCACTTATACGTCTATACGGTACTTATATCCCCTGCTGTAAGCGTATACATATATATATATATATATATATATATATATATATATATATATTTTCTAGACACAAAGAGATGTCGGCCAGGTTAGATAGATTTGCTCGGTTCACTCTCTTTCCCGGTCTTTTCAATACGAGTAGAGGTTTATCCGTTGTTTCCAGTTTAGGATTAAGTTTCTGGTTTCCTCTATAGCATTTTCCTTTTCATTCTCTTCCAGTAGCCCCTTGTGTCTTGGTGGCATTATTACCTTACTTGGAATGGTGTTTCTTACACTGTAACCCTCTACCTCGAATGACTCTTGGGCCTTGTATAGGGTATAGTCATTTAAAGAAAAATAACTAACGTTTGTAAAAGTGTCTTCAAAGTGAATAATTCTTTGTTCGCTGACAGAATGATGCATCTTATAGACTCTAATAAATTTGGTTTCTCGTGACAGCTCGCCACCTTGTAATCAGTCAGTCAGTTATGTGCCATGTGTAATACACGCTTAGGCGATCATATATCTTTCGATATATGGCTGACGTGGTAGATTTTTTCCCGCAGTAGGTAAAGATTATATTGTACTGGTTATAAATCCAACAGACACCAACGACTCTAAAGATATATATATATATATATATATATATATATATATATATATATATATATATATATTGTCATCAATAGACAGACTATTTCGCAGCTCATCAATGTGGTTAGACACCCGATTGCCTCAAGCCGGGATCGAAACCCAACTGAATTGGTATCAATCGGAGATTTTACCCATAAGCCATTAGTAAGTCTTCAGTCCCTTCCATCTTCACTCAATTTCAGGTCATATCTTCTGCTGATAAGGCAGCATGTTTTGCTCGTAAATTCTCTTCCATTTCATCTGGAGTACATTTTTATAAATTTCCACTTAGCATATCTATCCATGGTTTCTGCTATGATCACTAAAGTAGATATCCACAAAGCATGTTACTTGATAATATCATTGGAATTACACTCATTAAATGCGCCCCTGAACTGGCTCATGTTCTCTTCAAACTATAAATGCCTTTTCCGTTTCTGGATGGAAATCCTCTTTTATAGTTCCCGCTTTTAAGAACGCAGGCGAACCGTCCGATCATTCTAACTAATGGCCTTCTACGTCTTTTTGGCACTGTACTAGAAACTCTAATCAACTCCGAATTTGTTGAGCATGCCTCCTCGCAAGGTCTTCTTTCAGACGACCAACGTGTCATTCACTTCTATAGGTCAGTCGCTGATGTCTTAACGATTAGTTCTGAAAGTGTCTATCAAGCTTTAGATAAGAATTCTAGAACTCGTTCTGTTACTTTGGTTATCTCGAAGACATTTGACAGGGTTTAGAATAATGGTTTTCTTCACAAGTTGAAAAGTTATGGCATTTCGGAAATCATTTTGTATCTGATTCAATCTTTCTTATCAAATCCCAAAATGAAAGTTATCTTGAACGATCACTCTTCGACATCGTTTTACGTTAATGCTGACCTTCCCACTCCAGGACTCTATCTTCGGACCTATGTTGTCCTTAATTTTCATTAACGACATTCTCAATATCATCAGTTTTTAGTTCGGTTCTATGCCAATGACACAACTATTTACTCCTGTTTAAATTGCAAGTCAAATCGATTCGATAAGATCAAATTGGAAGCTGATCTAAAAAAAAATGATCTACAATCTGCTGTTACCTGGGGCAAGATATGGCTTATCCTAACATCTAGGAGATTAAATCATTGCACGATTTCGAGCTATTGTTTTCCTTTGACATGAGGTGGAAAGATTATATTGAATCAATTACTAGGTGGGCTGCTAGGGACGTTGGTAGGAATGTTGTGTTCGACAATATTTTCGTCAAAATCTCTTACACACTTATAAGTCAACCATTTCTCCATTCATTGAATATTGGTGTCACATCTAGTCTGGTCTTTCTGATATGTATTTCGAGATTATTGAGAAAATACAAAGAATAATCATCAATCTTATGTGTTCTAACGTGACATATCGCCTTTACTGTAATGTAGCTTTCTTTGCCTTTTCTATAAATACTTTTATGGTAATTGTTCTGATGAAATTTGGTTCCTAGTCTTTACGAATTTAAGCGCAGTAGTATAAAGGACAGCAAGGTCTCATCATTTTACAGTTGAAATGTCTAGATGTAACCGTAAGTTCTATGCTAACAGTTTCTTCTCTCACACTTCTCGAATGTGGGATTCACTCCCTGCTTGCTTTCTAGTCAAGTTTGATCCTCAAAAAATTAAATGAAATGTCAACTGTCATCTTCTGTCTTCTTAATTCCGGTTCGTTTATTGTTCTCTCACCTTAATAATGTTATTCGTTTTCTCATAGTCTTTCACACTCAGTAACCCACTGAGTCTTATCGGGTTTATGGCTTTTCTTGGAGTGAAATTATTTTAAAAAAATGTTCATTTTCTTTATTATCTGGGAAGAGTTCACATAGTTTGGAAACGATAGTGGATTAGTTTTCCTTTACCTTTTCCTAATTTCATTTCAGATTTTTCATTCTCCTCGGGCGGCTGCCTTGAGTTTGCCAGTCCATTCTACCAAGATATTTAATCCATAGAGGGAATCCGGTCATTCTCCAAGGTGATTTGTGGTGATCGAATTCACTAATAATTGCCAACGAAACTAACGTCGCTAATCATTACATCACGCAGAGGTGCCTTAATTTACCACGAAAAAACAAGGTTATCCGTCCAAAAAACTTGATCGCATAAAAACTGCCAACACATGTGCCAGTGTTGCTTTAGGATTTCTTATCAATTTCTTACACTTATTTTTTCCACTGAGATCTTTACTTTAACATGATTATAAAGAAAATCTTTAAAATACAAAAGGGAATTAATAAAAATATATATTTCTTTCGGAATAATCTTTTTTTTTTTTTTCAATTTCTGGCTGGCATTTCCTTATCGAAAAGGAATCAAAGAGATTAAAACATAATTAAAATGTTGTAAGAGAAACGCCCAAAGTTAAATATGTTTTCCGTTATACCGATAGTTCAGATCGGAAAAGCGGAACTGAGACCTTTTTAACTCTGTTCACTTACCCAGATCAATATTTCAATGACCAAGCAAGAGAAATATTGATTTTCGGAAGTCGGTTGGACAGAAAATATTTACCCACACTTTGTCGGCATCAAAAAAGAATCTGTTTTTATATCACGGGTGAACAAGTTCATTTTGGCGCCGTGACGTTACGTGTCTCGTAACTCTTTTAGGGCTGTAGACGCACCATATGTACTGCAGCTATAACAACAGTGGTGCGTCTAGGGAAAGATACCTGATGGAACCCCAGTCTCTTTAGAGATGGTTTATGTCCCTTCTAACTGACTGGTTGTCAACCTCAAACCCAGTCAGCACTCCTATTTAACCCATAGGGAGGTGAGAATAAATTCATAACTTTAACAAGGGCATTCATGCGAAAGGTGAACGTAACGAACTCGACCAGAATTCGAACACGGCTCGGCGTATTTTCTTTGTGAGTCGTGAACAGATACACTACCCGGGCATCCTATCCAAGGGCTTCAAAAATTCACCATTCTTATTCTTGAATTTGGACTCGTTTCATTGAGTGAATAATATTTTCATACCTTTAATAAACGTATTCATGCGAAGGGTGAACGTAAAGTACTCGATCAGATTTCGATCACGACTCTGCGAATTCTCTTTCGGGGTCGTTACCAGTTACATTACCAACGCATCCTATTCAGGGGTGAGGGGGTTAATAATCAGCAAATCTCATTCTCAGATTTACGTTCGTTTCATGGAGTAACTATTATTTTCTTTGCTTTGTCTTGTTCCTCGTGACTGATGTTGTCAAATTTTAACTCTCAAGGATTGACACAAGAAAAACCAACTCGGTTTTTTTTTTCACTTACTGAAATCGCATAAATACAATCAACATAAATTTATTTTAATCAAATAACGTGCCGTAAAAATATTCATTTTAAAAATATTTGAAAACGATGGGGAAGAAAATGATTTTTAAACTCGGAACGAACAGGCAGCAAAGAAAAAAAGACAGAGTTAATATTCCGGTCCTAAATACAGGGACAAAAAAAAAAAATAAAAATAAAAAAAATATCAATATTATCAGATGACGTCATTTTATGCCAAAAGTCGAGAAATTCATGCCAAATCTCGCGAGACTTAAACACGATATCTGCTTTGTTTTTTCTTCCTTTTATGTTATTTTTTTTTTCGTTGGATTGCTTCTTTTAAAAACAAATCCGCACTTTCGGTGCTCACTCGATATTGCGATGAAAGGTTGCAGGTCGATCTAAGAGGGACCGACTATAACTCCTCCAGCAAAGCATTGTAATATTTTTAACTTTTTATTCGTCACCCTCCCATCGGAGATCTCACGTGTTTCCAGCTAAAATTAAATAAAAACCCAGATCAAAGAAAAGGCAGTTTCCTCTATTTTTTTTTCTTTGTGAAATATTTCCAGAAAGGAGAGAAAGGAAATTTTTGACACAAGCCATTTCTGGCATGCGTTTCAAGACATTTTTACTTCCTATAACTGCAGTCCAAATTATTCTATGGTCATGAATGCTTCTTCCTATAAGATGAGCCAGAAGAATAGCTATGAATGGAGAAAAATCTTAGAAGTGATTAAAAGATTTACGCAATGACTCCTGTCCATACAATCCGTCAAATGTTGTTTACAGTCCTGAAAGAAACTTCAGATTTCTGGAAAAATAAGATTTTACATGGACTTATAGAACGGTACATTGCTTTTTTATAGTAATGTCTATGCATTAAAAGGCCCAAGAGCTACTCATGGCGGAGGATTACTGTGTGTCTGCTGTATCGCAGCAAAAAGTAAAGTTCATGAGCTTTCATCTGAAAGCAAACGGTTAGCATTATAAGAGGTCAAGATTGTAGTGATCGGAAAAACATTCCATCTGGAGTCTGTTCTACAATGCAGCAGTTCTTGGGAAGAGACTGTTCGAGTGGAACTTACTTCTTACAAATGGGATACGAAGTGAATGCTGATGATTTATTCTTGTCTACGTGGCATGGCTGCTCCCATTTACAAAGGTTAGGGGTAGTGGAACCAAAGAATGTCCGTCTTGGGTATGACGATAAACTACATCCGGCAGCAAGGTCTCTGATCGGGTAGCTTTGTTGCTGTTTCCACATCCAGTCAGACCCGGGGTTGTAGCACCTGTTGGGGTCCCATCTACGAGCAAGTAATGACAGTAAAAAAATATATTTTTATGGTAAAAATACCAGCAATACATTTTTTTACAAATGAAATTACTAATGATCTCAAGAAAATTGAATTTCGGCATCAAATGACCCACAAGGAGTTGATATGTCGCTGAACAAACAAATCAACTAAACCAAAAAATGCAGCGCACTCTATGGAAATAGCTATAGAGTAGCAAAGAATATGTGATGCTGTAAGAAAGTGGTTGTATGATGGATAATAATTCATCACCCACAAGGCCGTGTAGATGTTTTTGAAGTCAGGCAAGATAAACCTGGGTAGTTCTAGTCCGGATATAGCAGTAGTTCTACATTTTTGGTTTGATCTGACTCTTGGAAAAATAGAGCATTACAGGGTGTGTAGCGATACAAAAATCGACCATTTTCCAGCATCGTTAGCAAAAGAGCGCACTCATGAGTTCCACGAGGTCTTGGGCGAGCTTCAGTTCATATAGACGTTCAAGACGATGAGCTGCCCATCAATCATGATAAATGAAAGTTCAGGGTCTTCTAAGTGATGGTGGAATGTTACTAATTTGGTTTTGGATGTATTAAGTCTTATCCGCCAGTCCATTCCCCATTGACTCACCGGATCTCGATCAGAGAAGGAATGAGCAGCTAGGTTTTAGTCAGATATTTGAAGGTGCGCCTATCAACTGCTGTATCAACGATATAGATATTCACTAAGGATCGGGATATCTTCTAAGGTAGATTGTTAATATAGAGAAGAAAGAGAGTAGACATTGTGGATAACCCTGAGAAATTCCGGCATTGATCTTAAGGCCTTCTGATCACTGGCTGTTAGCAATGGCCGCCAGGGATATGTCTGTTAGGAAGGATTGTGGATTTTCTTAGAAGCCATGCTACTTAAGTTCTCCAAAATTAATTTGATATTTTGAAACTATCTAATATTGAAAAATATAAATACTGAATTCAAACACAAAATAAAGTTTGTTTTTTTTATTATAACTGCATTCTCGTTCTGATTTTAAAGTAAAGTTCAAAATTGCTGATTGCAGACTAAGATCTGAAAAGACTACTTTCTTTCAGAAACTGACCCTTCAAACTAAATTATCGATTTCTTAAATATCAAGGTATGGTAAGCTTTCCCTTCCTATTCGGGGTCTAACAAACGCCCAATTTATATACCTATGCGTTTGAGAGAGCAACAAGCCTAAGTCCGCTAAATGCTTTATGGTTCTTCTGTGCTGCAGCCTCTTCCAACAGAGGTAAGGTTACAAGCTAGTCACTGCTCCGTTTCAATTTCCATGTCTAACAAGACACTAGTCAATGTTCTATTTCAATTTCCATGTCTGAGTATACTAAATTCTTTAATTTTATTAATGGAAACATTTAAAGATAGGACACGCCATGCTACAATCACTCTCATTTCCTCCGAGTTCCAATATTAAGAAAGTAATTCCACTCAAACATCTTTTTCCAAAGCAATATCTTTGTGGAACAGACTTCTATGTGTATACATCTATGGAAACTATGGTTTTTTAACTTCTTCAAGCCAAGGATCTATAGTTATTTATACACCCTATCATTATAACCTTCATATCTTCATGTTCATATCAATATAGCCTTCCCACTTCATGTTTATAGCTGACAGGAAGTGGAAAGACTATATTGAATCTATTGCTAGGTCAGCTGTTAAGAAAGTTGGTTCACTGTGTCGGGTGAGACAATTTTTTCTTTCTTGAATTTATCTTACATATCTATAAGTCTATCTTTCGTCCATGCTTTGAATATTGCTGCCACATATGGCCCGGTGCGACTGCTATTTACCTTCGCTCTCCTTGATAAAATCCTAAAAAAGAATCAGCAATATTATTGGTCCTTATCTGGCGGCTCGGCTTCAGTCACTTGCCCACCACCGTAAGGTTGCCTCTCTGTGCAGTTTATATTTATATATATATATATATATATATATATATATATATATATATATATATATACTTTCACTGTTCGGACGAGTTCTACTGTATGTTAGCGAGACATTTTGGATTTAAGTGCAGTAATAGACTGGCTTCGATATCCCATCGGTTTACGGGTTGAGCTGCCTCGATGTAACCGTAAATTCTATTCTAGCAGTTTCTTTTCTCGCACTCCTCGCTTGTGGAACTGCCTTCCGGCTGCATGCTTTCCAGTCACCTTCAATCTGAAAAAAAATTCAATGCATTTTCAATCACTATCTACTATCTTCCTGATTACTATTTCTTCTTCCATCTCATTATAAATGTTTCTCTTTCTAATTCATCCATACCCTGTAAACCCCTTGCGTTTTACTGGCTTTACTACCGTGCATTGGATGATACCAACTAAAAAATAAATAATAAAAGATATGTAGCACCTCATTCATCGTTATCATTTTAACAGTAGCCCTCTACATGTACTGGCCCTCGAGCCTTGTATTAGGTGAATTCTAATATGAAAGATATTTAAAGAAGTGGTCTCAACAGGCAATATACGCGCTGACATCATACACATTCGCACAGAGATATTGATTCGGGTAAAGCACTTATTCACCTTCGATTGTATTTGTCTTCGACTCAGCAGCAAACATGAAATAAACGGAGATCTTTCGTTTTTGTTTTTTTTTTATTTTATTTTATTTTTTTCAGCGACGTCATTGTGAGAAATTTATTTTTTTTACAATTAAATATTCTTTTTAGTTTATATCTGTTATATTTTTAAATGACCACATTTGTTTTATTCCTTTTAAATTCGGAGTCTAGTCGTGACGTCGGTACATATGTCAGGACATTCCATTTGGGATAATTTTTTTCCGAAAGCACTTTCATAAAATTACATATTCACTTATCTGTCTCTATTCTAAGTTGCGCAAAAATTGCATCAATCTGTCATGGTGTAGGTGATATTTAAATAAGTTTTAACAAAGGGAACATTTGGTTTTATCTTCTCGTATTAATGCTTTCTATTTATTTAGGCGATTTTATTACAAAAGCTCTTTATTTTAAAATCGTTATCTTTAAGAAATAACATAGTTAACCTTTTTTCTCCAAACACAATCACTATTATATATATATATATATATATATATATATATATATATATATATTGAGGCAAGTTTCGTTCAATAGTTTAGGCAAATTTTGTTTATTTTTCAACAGAATCCTTCCTATTCTCAAATGAGCTAACTGGTGTCGGAATTAAAAGAAGAGAGGAAATTACCGTGTTGATATGTATTGTTTTATTCTGAGTACTTTCGATATTAACACCATGTCATCCTCATGTTTTAAGACAAAAAATTTAGGGTTGGTTATTTTTTTAAGACAAAATTGCTATGTTCATCTGAAAGTTTTTATTTTACATGTGAAGTGAGGACCACTAGTTTTTTTGTGCCATGGCAGAAAAACTAGCAAACTAAACATTATCTCATATATATATATATATATATATATATATATATATATATATATATATATATTGTCATCCACAGACAGACTGTTTTTGTGTTTCACAGGTTATCATATCAGTATGGCTAGACATCCGATTGCCTCAAGACGGGATCGAACCCTGACTGATTTGGTACCAGTCGTAGAAGCTGAATTTCGACATATTTATTTTTAGACAAATACGCCAATACAGGAGAACTCGATTCGTCTTGACGAAGAGTCTTGTATCAGCAGCAGTAATAGTCACACTTTACAAATTCACTTTTCTCCCCGAAAAGCTCAACCGAAATAATACATTCAGGAGCCTAAAACCGGGATCGAAACCCGTATATATGAAACATTATTTCATATATATATATATATATATATATATATATATATATATATATATATATGTGTGTGTGTGTGTGTGTGTACTAGAGTACAAGAATGGGTTGAAGAGATCATAGGCTGAATATGAATGATTTGTGCTTGAGCTGGGATATCATGCATGCATTAATTTCAACTACATAGTTTCTTTCTAGGTAAACTGATATCTGGCTGATCTAAGAAGAATTAAAACGTGAATAGAAGGGATAAGTACTTGCACAAAGAAGGTTTAGCCCCAAGGAGATTCATACTGATATAGTTACTGTATTAGGAGATGATGATCAGCTTTATCAACAGTGCAAAAGTGGGCAACTGAGTTTAGGAGGAGAATGGATAATTTTGAAGATGCCACAGGGTCTAGACGTTCTGCAACCGAAACCACCGAGGAAAACATTGATCGTGTTCCCCACAGGATAATGAATGACTGGCGATTGACTACAAATCAAATCAAATAGCCAATGCTCTTAGCATATCTCATGAGAGAGTTGAGATTCTGCTGCATAATGAACTCGGTAGGACGAAGTATTCTGGCAGCTGATGAAAAGCACAGCCGGCTGATCACATCACGGGAAAATCTGACATTCTTAAATGTAGATCAGGTTGGTTTCTTTGAAAGTTCCCTAACCCCAGATGAGTGTTAGGTTTATCACTTTGAGCCAGAGACAATCAATGCAATAGAAACACCCCTCATTACCAGATACAAAGAAGACCAATGTCGTTTCATCTGGAGGAAAGAGGATGGTTTCAGTTATTTTTAGGATGCAAATGGCATTGTGTTTATTGACTTTCTTCAAAAGAGCCACACCATCGATCGAGAGTACAAAGCCAATGTGTGGTATTTACAAAAGCTATCAAGGCCAAACGCCAGGAAAAATGTTTTGTTTCAGCAGGACGATGCTCAAGGATATTTGCGATCCGCCCCTCGCGGTCAGATGTGGCACAAGGCCGAATTTAACGCGGGGTATCCGAGCCCGTAGGCTCGAGCAAAAATTCCCCGTATACCCTGTAAAAAACGGCGTCGGATAGCTGTCTACTACCCCAGACGAGACTCTGTCATTCGGCATAGCCTCGTCTGGGTTACTCCTCCGCCCGAAGCCAGAGAGTTCGACCAGTTCAGCTGAAGACGAATCTCCAACTAATTGCCGAAGCCAGTCTCAAGCACACAAATCCTTGGTTTCATTGACTATTGTGCATTAATTTGGTTTCAACTGGTTGGTCACACTCCCTATTCCCCTCATGTGGCTCTATTTGACTATCATCTGTTAGCCATGATGAAAAAATACCTGCTGGATGTCAGTATGGCAGTGATGATGTTATATCTCCTATTGATGATATTTTTGACGAACAGGATGGAAGTTTCTTCACTAATTGGCTCCAAGTACAGCAAGAAAGAACATGTAAAAATTAAACCTCATTTGGTCAGAATCCATGAGAGTATCTTAGTTATTGTATCAACATTTCAAACGAACCCCGTATTGTGTGTGTGACAAGTGACAAGATCTACACGTCTTCGTTTTATTGCATTTTCTAGCTTAAAATGCTGGACACCGCGTCGAAACATAATGTTTATCCTCAGCTATTTCAAAAGTACATTTTTAGAAGTTTACCATTCGTCCATCCCTTATAGTTTGATGCTTATGTTATATAATTAGACATTCTCGTTAAAAATATCAAGATGAATTTGCAATATTATTAGTCCTAACCTAGAATCTTGTCTTTAGTCACTTTCTCACCGCTTTACTGTGTCTTTTTTGTGGCCCGTATAAATGGATGTTAATGATAAAGTACAACTCAAGACTTCAATGTTAAATAAACAGTATTTAAATATATAAAACTAACAAAAGAAGTAAGAGTCAGTCAAACTTATTAAAAAATTCAACGAATACTTTTTTAGTAGCGCGGCTCTGCTTAATGTCCAATAGACACGAAATAATCAACCGGTAATCAACTGCTAATCAACTGGTAATCAACTGGTAATCCACTCGTAAGTGACTCGGTTGTTTTGGTTTGGTTTGTTTTGTTTTACGGAATGTCAACCTCAATACGTTATTTAATGCCGACTTTTTCCTGGTAATATTTTTGTTTTGTTAAAAATCTATATCTGGTAATATTTTTTTCCTCACAAATATATAGCTGGTAATATCATTTTTTAAAATGGATTACTGGTAATATTTATTTTTCAAAAATATATTGCTGGTAATGTTTTTGTTTTGTTTTGTTTTGTTTTGTTTTTTTTCTTCAAAAATCAAGTATTTCTGGTATTAAATACTATCTTTACACTTCCATAATGCTTTTTACCTGAGTTTCGGGGTTAACTATTAAGTACAATCATTAAAATAGCTAGGAAGTGTTTTAACAGAGGAGAGAGAAAGTGCTATATCGAAAACCGAAGATGGATGGTATTAGGTTAATTTTCTAGTATGAAGAAGCCAATCAATGTGGAAACAACAGGGAAATTATTGGGTGTTTTCAATAAGCTCTCTTGGGGAAATAAGTTGTGGATTAATTCCTTCATTCCTATACTATACCAGAGGAAAGCGATTTTAGAAGATAGTTCCTGTGAATAATAAAATTAGACACAGGTTTTCTTCTCTTACCGATGCGCCAACATTAAAATTTGGAAATGTTGATGGTAGCATAGTCAATAGTTGTTGACCTAAACCTTACTAATGAAATTACGAACTTCGCGAGTAGTTGAGGCAGAGGCAAAGATCTAAAGAAGAGCACTCTCTGTCTCATACAAATCTTCATATATACATATATGTGGTCGAGTGGTTAGAACTTTCGCTTTCTGAGTACGAGACCCGGGTTCGAATCTCACCGAAGTAACTACCTGATGTTATCGATCTGGAAGAGGTGATCCCAGCATGCGGTACCTTTGGAAGGTGCCTGTGAACCATACCACGAGTTGACCCAAGCCTTGTAAGTAAAATTGGGATCATCGTGACTGAGGGTTTGAGCGTGCTGGTCTTAGATCAATAACAAACTTAATAAAATATATCCAAATGTTAGACAATTTCTGTCTTTATTTACACTCGAATTCAAATCAAATCTACGAATTTTAGAACGGCTCATGATCACACATAATAGACATTTATTGCCTGTTATATTTAACTGTATATATATATATATATATATATATATATATATATATATATATATATATATATATATATATATATATATGAAGAAACTCTTAAGGTGGGCTATATTTATGGGATAAAGTGCTCAATATCAAAGATAGAGCGTATGTAAATATAAAAGTGAACATTGAAGTCAACACTTAGAGCCGACACGCCTGACGATTATGTCTAGCATGAAACAGCCTGTCGCCTCTAAGCGTTCACCACAATGTTCTTATATATATATATATATATATATATATATATATATATATATATATGTGTGTGTGTGTGTATATATATATATATATATATATATATATATATAAATAAATTACCAAGAGGATAGAATCCAGGTAGAACTCAATGTCCAGGACAGAGTAAGAATATAATATAAAAGGCTCAAACACTAATATTCCATGGTTATAATTTATTACATTGGAATCATAATCACGATCAATTCATTCAGACCTACAAATTGAACAAGAAATTGGAAAATAGAACCCGGAGTTATATTTCCTAATTTCTTTTTTGAATTTGTAGGTCTGAAATGAATTGAGATGATCACGATTCCAATGTAATAAATTATAACTATGGAATATTATTTTATATATATATATATATATATATATATATATATATATATATGTATGTGTGTGTGTGTGTGTGTGTGTGTGTGTGTGTGTTTATATGTGTTTATACGTTATTTTCTATAGATCACTTGTTGTTGTGGCCTTGTTAGAGCCGGAAATAAAGACACAAAAGAGGAATTGATTTAAACAAATACAATAACAGAAACAGTAATACCAACATATACAAACGAGAGTTTTACAGAAATCATGTTCGGTGCCACTGTCAGAGTTAACTGCTGGAAAATTCTCTCTCCAAAAGCCAGTACTTGCTCCCATTTATAGCCGGGAGGTCCATGCTTGCGTGGGTAAATTACCATAACACCTATTTAAATAAATGCTCTGTTCTTTAATTAAGCAGTATTAATTATATTTACCGGCATGAATGTTTAAAAAAAAAATTCGTAGAAACTAAGTGTGTTCACTAAATCACCGATTGGTTCTTTTCTGCTGAATTGCCGCTTTGGGCCGGTTTGTTTGTTCAACATGCAGCTTGGCATTGACAGTTTGGTCCTTCTGAATCTTATCTACTGTGTAAAGATGAAAAAGGAGAGTAGCATGAACGTTTGCCCTCTTCTGAACCAATTCCCTGGTGGTCCGGCACAATTCCTGTTTAATCACCGCGTGTAATTTGTTCTCAAATAACAGTTGCTACCCCCCGACAAAAAAAATCATCTTCAAAAAAATTATTTCTGGCTCTAAAATATCCTGTTAAAGGTTGATAAGCCGTAAAACACAAATCAATCACTCTATTCAGTTGGTTGCTTTTCTTCCTTCTCCAAGATAGGTATTAAGATAATTGATTGTGGAAACATATTACTTGCGAAAAACACTCTTGATTTTTTTTCTTTATTCCCTGAAGGTCATTCGCACAATATTCTTTGTGATTTGAAAGTAGATTTTTTTTTAAAAATATTTTCTGTTTTTAGTTGGTACGTTAATGGGTTATCTCATTAGAGAAACATTTTTCGGAGCTTTCCCGAAGTGCCGACGCTTTTTCCTGTTTTTGATTTGATTAGTGACATTTTTATTTGCTTTTGCCAATTTTAGTAGAAATTTTTTTTATATTTTCTTTTTTACGTCAGGATATATTTAATGGCAATTTTCTTAAAATATTAGGTTGAAAAAAAAGGTTATACAATTTATCTATTTATTTATTTATTTATTCTAAAAATGTCTATTTTCCGTAACGATTTCTGGCATCATTATTCCAAAATCAAAGTAGTTCCTATAGCTTTCTGGGAATTTCTGACTTTCTATTAAGGTTAGAATTCGAGACATTTGTCCATTTCTTGAATTAAACGAACCTCGGTGCAACAATGAGATAAAAATGCGAATCTGCAAGTGAAGAATTTGGAGAAAAGACAGCAGATAGAAGGAATTTCTATTCCCTTTCCACACTCATTCCTTACATTGCATGTAAATTTTAATCCGTACGTTCTTCAGCAGGGTTTCTCGTGCTTGATAACGCCCGTCGGCAGCTTTATTTACTTTTTCAATGCGTTCGTTCAAACGAGTAATTTAATCCCTGAAATTCCAGCAACTTCTGAGAATGTCACCGAACGTGTCATATTCATCAGTAGATTCCGTGGTGTGCCGACAAAATACACTAACTTCATCCCTTTTTCACCTATAAATAAAGTAATAAACAAATTAAAAACTGCTCCCGCCAAAATAATAGTTAGAATAAACTACAGCAATCACCCCCAAAATTGAATAAATACCTTTAATTATCTTCCCAAACCAAAACGAAACTATTAAATGAGCGATATAAACAAATTTTTACTACATTAATAAAACACCGATTAAAATAAAAATAAGTAAATAATTATATAAAATAAGAAATAAAAATAAGAAATAAAAATAAAAATAAATAAAAACAAGCAAAATAATTTAACCCAAATAAATAAACAAATAAACGACTTCCGCCAAAATAACCGCCAAAATAGACTACCCACAATGCACCACTGACCCGTATGTATAAACAGCCGAGGAAAAATAACAACACTCGTGGCCTGATGATTGCGTCTAGCATGAAACAGCCTGTCGCCGGTAAGTCAACACTTACCGGCGACAGGCTGTTCACTTGTATATTTACACACACTCTACCTCTGATATTGAGCACTTTATCCATAAGTATTGCACAACTTGAGAGTATATTTCTTTATATATATATATATATATATATATATATAGAAATATATATAAAAAATATATATATAATTTGGTTGAATATTTACGGCATATATATATATATATATATATATATTATATATATATATATATATAATATATATATATATATATATATATATATATATATATATGCCGTAAATATTTTCAAATTATTCCGCCTGATGACCGCCACACAGGAAACGTGCAGTATTAATCGGTCTGATCTGCCCCAGGTAATTATGATTCATATACAGGGTCTAAAGTCTGGACGCATAGGTAAAAATGCATATTTTCAAGAAATTAAATTTTCAACTACATTTTATTGAACTGGAATATTAATAAATATCATCTTCAATATGATTCCCGTCATTTGTGATGCAAAGGTAGATGCGTTTTGCCAGTTTCACATTGCCGTCAATTTTAGAAGATTAACTCTTTATTCAAGTGTGTTGCAACTGTAATTTTCATTGCTTACACCTTTTAGCAAACTCCAGATAAAGAAGTCAATTCTTTTGACAAAACAATGTTTAATCTGCGGAGGTGAAATATATAGTTAATGAGATTTCCTGTTTGCAGACGTTAGGGATTATATATAATGTGTGTGCGTGCCTGTATTACTTCGATTCAAAGTATGATGCCACGTTTATTAAAAGACAAATTAACTTATACGAAAAGTTCTTGACAGTGTTGCTATCGAATCTTACCGAAATCTGCTTCCTGGGTTTCTTTTCAAAGATATTCTCTAATATTCCTCATACTTTACTATATTTTTAAAACTGAAAGACTTCTCATCTTTGTTGTCATAATTATCTCATCGTTTCGGCCTTTGTAAGCTCCGGCCTTCTTCGGGTGGTTGGAATATCTAACTGAACCCTTTATTTCGCTCGCTGGGGTAGACTGTTCTAGTTCCACGTGCCATGTCTAATGGATGTCAGTTATCTCTTGTTAATTCCCTCTACAAGTTCTCCACCGCCTTAACAAGAAGAAGGCTGGAGCGTACAACGGCCGAAACGCTCTGATAAATATGGCAACAATGTAGTGTACATAATACCTCATCTCAGAAATACAGACAGATATTGAAAGTCTTCTGTTTATAAATAATTGTTGCAAAATAAAATCCTTACATTTATATTGATAAAATCTATCAGAGATAAATGCCGGGGTAAGTTAAGTTTTACATTTGTCTTTGAACACACACACACACACACACACACACACACACACACACACACACACACATATATATATATATATATATATATATATATATATATATATATATATATATCACCACCAGTCTAGTATTGCGCTTAAACGTATACAGTCTAGGTAGCAGAACGAAAAGCTGATCTGAGTAATTACCATGAAGGTATATATCAGGTCATCCCATAAGTTCTGCCCGAATTTTAACTTTTTGTTAAAATGAACGAAATTTAAAGAGTATTTTATAATGCCTAATGGACCTGAACATTATTTTTATGTTTCGATGCATTTGAACTGATCAAATTTTATTTCAGAGAACAATAAAATTAAATTTTGTTTAATTAAAACCCTGCTAACATGGAAGTACCCAAGAATCATTTGAGGCACATAATGCTTTATGAGTTCAAGAAAGGAAACTCAGCAGCTGAAGCGACTAGAAACATTCACTCAGTTTATGGAGAGGAATGTGTGAATGGAAAAACTTGTACAAGATGGTTTGCAAAATTCAGAGGTAGAGATTTCACCCTTGAAGATGAAGATCGAACCGGACGTCCACTTGAGTTTGATGAAAAGCTTCTTGAAGCATCCCTTGAAGAAAATCCTGTTTAATCAGTTGAGGTATTGGCAGTGGTTCTCAGTTCAATCCATACAACTGTTCATCGTCATTTTCAACAACTTGGAAAAGTTCCTAAACTTGGAAAATGGGTGCCTCATTAATTGTCTGAAAACAACCTCAAATCCCGAGTTGACATCTGCTCTTCTCTCCATTCTCGCCAACTGGTTTCATCTTTTTTGGATAGACTTGTGACTGGCGACGAAAAATGGATCTTTTATTGAAATGTTAAGCGTCGTAGACAATGGCTTCGTAAAGGGGAAGGACCCCAGCCACAGCCGAGAAGGGAACTTCATGGGCAAAAGGTTCTTCTTTCAATCTGGTGGGATCACCAAGGAATAATCCACTTTGAATTCTTGCCACCCAATGCAACAATTAATGCTCAAATATACTGTCAGCAATTAGAGCGTTTGAACCAAGCTTTGAGAAAAAAGACCTGCTCTAGTGAATCGAAAAGAGGTGATGTTTCATCAGGACAATGCACGACCCTACACAGCAGGAATCACGTCACAAAAGATCGAAGAACTTGGTTTGGAGAAAATTCCTCATCCACCTTATTCTCCCGATCTTGCTCCTTCAGACTACCATTTGTTTCGTAGCTTACAGAATCATTTGGAAGAAACAGCTTTTGTAACACAGGAAGAGGTTAAAACTGACATTTGTAAGTTCTTCGAATCAAAGCCAAACGAATTTTACAGTAATGGAATTAGTCATCTTGTTAATAGATGGAAGGAAGTCATAGATTGTTATGGGGTCCACCCCTTTTTCATACAAGTGGACTCGCCCAGTATGTACTTGTACTGCTGCCGGTGAATACCCGGGAGACTAACATACACTGATAGAATGATACAGTGAACAGTGAGAGAGTAAGAGTGTGAGGTAACCACTTTGAAGGAGTCACAGTTGCGAGCACGTAGACTCAGAAGCAAGTCCTACTTCGATACTGAATTTCCCAGGCTGTATATATATTATTATTGCTACTAACCGCATTTCTGGATCGACTAACCGTATTACCAATTGTATTATTACGTCAATACATTTATTTGCTATATTTCATTCCTGCATTTGTCATTCATTTGAGACCGGATTTCATCTCGGAATCCACAACATAGATAATCAGAGAAAATACATTGTTGATTGGATCTGTAATTAAATGTAACATTTGGTCACTTGTTTTCTTTATTCAAAATTCGGAAATTGGGATGACCTGATATATATGTATATTTGTGTCAGTGTGTTCATTTGTTATTAATACGCTCAGCGCAGTCTATTATCCGCTGTGACCTGCTTTTTGTTATATTTACAGATTTCTTTTGGAGGAGGTAGTGCTGCCATGGGTCAAGACAATAGGATTCTGCACCATGCCTTACAAGCATGAGTACCCCGTCATAGCCACCTAACTCCCCAGACTTCAACCCCTCTTGAGTATTATATTTAGAGTGCAGTTGAGAGACCAACAAAAACTCCTTGCAAAGATGAACTGAAGACAAGGATTATGGCAGCAGACTTTAAACAAAAGACCGCCCTGAAGAGTTGCAGGAGATTCCAATGTTGTTGGGTGGCCGATGAAGCCAATAGCCAGTATTGTCGTTAAATCCACTTTAAACCTCTACCTTGTGTCACATCCGGTTGGAATGGGCGCGCAGGCATTCACCAAAAAATGTCCAAAAACTGCAAAATTGGCCATTTTTTAGATAAAAACCGAACCATTGTATCTGAAATGTTTAATGATATCTTACCGGAATTCTCTGAGATTTTTATAACATTATTGAACTGTATTTTGAGTACTAAAGATTATGACAGCACTCACCAAACTTAAACAAACAGACCGTCCAAAAAATTGCCGGAGATTCAAATGTCGGATGGAAACCGTGATTGAAAGCACTGGCGATTTTATTGAATAAATTTACTCTTTAGTATTTAAAGATATTTGTGAGTAATTTTGGTAAATATATCTTTTAAAATGAGATGTTAATATTACTTTCATGTTTGCGTAATTTAGATGTTCACTGTATTGTATCAATAAAAAGGGAGGTACAATATTTTCAACGAAACACACATCCCATCCCAATGTGGAGGTCGAAATAGAAGTATTCGCTTCCAGGTACACCTGAGAAATTATCGAAGCAGAGCCTGGTTTTTCATCTCCGGAAGTTTTTTTGCAAAACAGGAACAAGATGAAATTTGGAAAAAAAAAAAAAAAAAAGAAAAGACAGAGCATTTTTTAAGCAATCAATGCAATTTCCGCGTCTTCCCAAAAATGACAAGCCCTGTGAACCATTAGATTCCAATGGGAAAAAATGCAAGTGAAAGACTCGTAGCGATTGGCAAATTAATCTCTGTCGGTATGAAATATGAATCAGTTTAACATCAGCAAGTAGAGAAAATGCTTCTGATTTATTAAATCACAAGAATTTTAGACGCATCTTAACAACCGTAGCTTCGTGAGAGAGACTCCTAAGATGATATTGTAATCAGTTTATATATATATATATATATATATATATATATATATATATATATATATATATGTGTGTGTGTGTGTGTGTGTATATATATATATATATATATATAAAGTGAACATATAAGTCAACACTTAGAGGCAAGGGTCTGTTTCATGCTATATGCAATCGTCAGGCCACCGATTGCATATAGCATGAAACGGACTGTCGCCTCTAAGTGTTGACTTCTATGTTTACTTTTATATTTACACACGCTCTATCTCTGATATTGAGCATTTTAACCCATAAATATAGCACACCTTAATACTATATTTCTTCATATATATATATATATATATATATATATATATATATATATAAATATATAAATGATTATTATAAGGATAAAATGATCCTCAAGAAAGGGATCATATTTTATTCATAAAAAAAGGATACAAAAGTATCACAGTGATTAAAATTTTAGGTATATTTTTTGTTCCCTCTTCCCCTAGTCTTCTTATATTTTAACAATTTAATATTAATATTTAATATTTAATTTAATATTATATTTATTATTATTTCTTCTGAAGATGCATCGGCAGAAAGGTACCTAAAATTTTAATCGATGTCATACTATTGCATTCTTTTTATGAATAAAATATGATCTCTTTCTTAAAGATATATATATATATATATATATATATATATATATATATATATATATATATATCCTTTGCCAATGTTAAAGTGAGCATGTAATTTTTTAGGGCTCATTTTTCGCCGCCTCCCCAAATAAAGGGTAAAGCAGTGCTAATCATAAATAGACCTGCTTTGTCACCGATGAAGGACACGAAACCGCACAATTGCTCACAGGTTTTGTGCGAGAACGGCCATCACCCATCGGCCTGCCATTGTGCAGTTATCCACCTAGAGACTCCCAGCAATATCCTTTGCCTGTCCCCGTCGCTTTCACACCATCGCCAATGGACTTGCTTTACGTGTATTACTTAATGATAACACACATAAGTTATTTTAACGTGAATTAAGTTAACCTCTTAGCTGCGAATATAAATCACACTACCTTTGAGAAAATCGTAATTGATCGTAATGAATGGAAGACTACATGCTACAATGGCATCAAGAACAAGGCAGCATCAAACATTGTCAAGCTTCGTCAAACTAGGGAAAGGAATAAAATATCTGCTGCTGTTCCGGCCATATACTCCAAGAATCCACACTCTTGCACAATCTGTGGACTTCTTTGGAAATTACTGGTGGGACTGAAGTGTCACTTGTGACTCACACACAAGGGTAAATAAACAAAGTTGTCGGAACCTCATACGTCGAAACCGACGGGAGAGTCCATCATATATATACACATACACACATACACACACACATACACACACACACACACACATACATATATATATATATACTGGTGTAACAACAAAATTGTCCAAATCGAGTAACAGCATAATTATCCACCCCACTAAATGTTTACTATCTGAAATAAACACTAAACTAATTGAGTTGCTTCTTTCCAGGTCTTCAGATAAGATGTTTAGCCATCTTGACACCATTTGTCGTAAGAATCATTGAAAAGACCTTCGAATTATTCAGCTAGAAAGAGAACAGGTTAAAAACGTTTTGTGTCAGGCCCACTATGTCTTCCCAACTAAGCAATGGAGAGAGTAAAATGATCATTCTGACTTTCAGTAATGGTAGCAAGATTCCTACTCTGGCTTCAAATTCCATTCAAGAACCATCAAGGGAACGGATAATTGAGTTTAAAAAAGAGGGAAAAGTAGAGACGAAATCTGTATCAGGAGGTCCCAACAGGAAGAGGAGTCATCATTTCAAAATACAGCTAAAGAGAACAATTAGAAAAGATCCAACTCAGTTCATAAAATATTTGGCACTTGAGTGAGGATTTTCAGCTATGGCGTTCTAAAGAGCAGTGAAAAAAAGGACTTGAAAATGAAATCATAAGTGAAACGTGTGTAACGCCTTGTTACTCCAGGACAGGAAGTTAGAATAGAAAGGGCGAAGATCATGTTGAATATGTTAGAAAAATGATCCTGGAATTATATATATATATATATATATATATATATATATATATATATATATATGAACTTTATTTCAACTCTTCATGTGCTTCCGATACTTAGTTATGATGAAGAGTAATGATGAACCTGTCATTTTCGTTTATGACCGATTTCATCACGATATTTCTGTTAAGCTCGGAGACCAGTGAAAGTTGTTTACTGTGGATTTTCTATATTTAAATCAAATTCATATAAATCCACATATCTGAAGACTGTACATATATATAAATGTATATAAAATATTTATACAGGTTCCTATGGATAAATTGTCGTTTAAATTATGCAAAAATGAAAGTAACATTAACATCTTATTTTAACAGATATATTTACCAAGATTACACACTAATATCTTTAAATACTAAAGAGTAAATTTATTCAATAAAATCGCCAGTGATTTCAATCACGGTTTCCATCCGACATTTGAATCTCCGGCAATTTTTTGGACGGTCTCTTTGTTTAAGTTTGGTGAGTGCTGTCATAATCTTTAGTACTCAAAATACAGTTCAATAATGTTATAAAAATCTCAGAGAATTCCGGTAAGATATCATTAAACATTTTTAAGATACAATGGTTCACAGCTTTTATCTATAAAATGGCCAATTTTGCAGTTAAACGATTTGGACATTTTTGCTGTTACAGCCGGTATGTATACCTGCGAGCCCACGTCCCAACCGGATGTGACACAAGGTAGAGGTTTAAAGTGGATTTAACGACAATACCGTGGAAAGATTACCAAGCCCACTCGGCACTTCCATTTTTAGGGACGAGCAATAAACCCAGACCCCTCACGTGGGAGAGTTAATGCTTGGAGTAAGTCTCCCTGAGACTTTGACTTAATATTAAAAGAATACGAGAAATCCAACCCAAAACTTTGTGATTTCACACACACACACACACACACACACACACACACACATATATATATATATATGAAAAATATAGTCTTAAGATGTGCTATATTTATGGGATAAATTTTGTGTGTGTGTGTGTGTGTGTGTGTATGTGTAATAATAATGTGTGTGTGTGTGTGTGTGTGTGTGTGTGAAAAATATGGAAAAACAAAAATCCGAACATGCAAATATGCTGATTTAATGTTGTTTCAATGACGACGTCAGACGTTTCGGTCTAATAGACCTTCTTCAGGACATAGTTTTAAAAACATAATTAACATCAGACGATATTCAAGTCAACATGAAAAGACGATAGACATAAGACTAATCAAAACAGAATAACTGAAATTTTTAAGATCAGCGTTCCGTTTCGCAAGACGATCACGTCGGCGTCACGTGGGCGATGTTGTTAAAAACGTATTTCTAAAATAGAGTATATTTTAAATGAAAAAGAATTTTATTTTAATCTAAAATTTATAAGTACGTTTGTCCAGCATTAATCTTGCTAGAAAAGGGGAAAATATTAAAGAAGCCGGGTCTAGTATTCACCGTGCGTGAGATAGATATTATGCCTGCCTCATAAATCCGTCTAAGATTTTTATTATCAATATATTTTAAAATCTTCACGATATTGAGTCACCCCCACCCACGAGGGTGTCTTGTGGCACAAGGCCTTTTTAACGTGGGCATTCCGAGCCCATGGGCTCGGCCAAAAATATGTCCATTAAACCTGTATAAACGGGTTCAGGGCCGGTTTCACCTCCCCGAAGGGGACTCCGACCTTCGGCGTAGCCTCCTTCGGGTTCCTCCCGTCCGTAGGAAGAGAGTTCAACCGAGCAGTCTGTTCAAAAGTGAATGATTGACTCACTCTATTTAAAAATCTTCACAGAATCAAAATCGAACGTATCTCCAATAATTTAAATGCACTAAAAATTAAAACTACAATATCACCTACTAGAACTATCCGTAGTTTATTAAATAACACCAGCAAACAACATATTACATCCGATGCTTTCATCTACCAAATCTCATGCTACAACTGTGACTTAAAATATGTGGGTGAAACATGTAAGTCCGTAAAATCTCGTGTTTTCGAACATAAACGACATATTCGCCTCGGTAATTTAAACAATGCTTTAGTTGAACACGTAACTAAATCTGATCATAATTTCGATTTTGATTCTGTGAAGATTTTTAAATATATTCATAATGAAAATCTTTATTTTTTACATATATTTATATATATATATATATATATATATATATATATATATATATATATATATATATATATATATATTAAAGATAAGAGAGAGAAGCCGCAAAAAGTTTTTGGTTATAATGTTGATATTTTAAATATATGTGTGTGTGTGTGTGTGTGTGTGTGTGTGTGTGTTTACATATGCATGCTGTATATATTGATGTTATATTCAGCACCTCAATTGCGGAGTTTCGTAGACGAAACCTTTCGTAATCATTGTCTGAAGGTATCAGCAATTACTTTCACATTTTGATTTACCCCAGTACGTATATATATATATATATATATATATATATATATATATATATATATATATATATATATATATATATATATATATATATATATAACACCTTTTATTTCCACTGATGAAGAACTAATACATATATCTGTTTTCGATGTAGTCCTATTACACGGCGACTCACTTTTTGGTATCTTTCAACGAATTCTTCACCCCTTCCGAATAGAAATTTAGGGTGGCTCGCGGAGCCATGTCTGCTCTGCTTGCTTATTTGATCACATAACGCGCACAAACTTTACAGTTCCCAAAGCCTCCGTCCACTATGACTTGTAATGATCCATGACTGTTGCCCACGATAACCGCATCTTGAGCTATCGTGATAGGTCGGTCTTTCCTGGTCAACATATCCAACCGCTGAATGTGTTCTTAACGTGCGCAGTTTTGATGGTCGACCAGATCGATCTTTGCCCATTTCACTTGTTCTTCCCAAATAAAAACATTCTACCCACTCATACACGTTTCGTTGATTCATGATTCGTTCCCCATACTGCACCCACACCCTTTAATGGATTTCCGAAAGACTAACTCCATCTGCCCACAGAAAGAAGACTACATCGCTTTGTTCTTCGATGGCGCAATCGCTCAGTGGGGCCTCCATGCGTTGTACCCTGCCACTCAGCTAAACAATGGAATGTTTCGTGGGACTAACTACCCATGATCCCATGTACCTCGTAATTTCAAAATAGCCCTTACTTTCTGATTTACCCCCATATATCGTGTATATGTGTACCTATATATGTGTATCATGTACATATATATGATTATATGTATATTACATGCATGCATATATGTGATTCATATATATATATATATATATATATATATATATATATATATATTTTTGTTGCTTTCTATACTTTTAATATAAATATAAAATATGTTTATATATGATTTTTTGCGCCTATATACATTTAATAACACATTATTAGACACTTGCTGTTTTGCCAATATATAAAATAAATACTTATTGGAATCTCAAGGTTTATTTGCTGAATAATGGCAACATCAATCTGCGCAGTTATGATGAAAACTGGTTTGTTCTACGCAGACGTTAACAAACAGATCGCCATCTCTGTCTCCTGTATTTCCAAATTTCAAATTAATAGCCATGTTGTGAGTTTGAATATTCAAAATGGAGGTAGTCATCTGATTTGTGGGATAAAGAGGAAAGCTTAATTCCAAAGATTACAAAATGTTATGCAATACTGCAATGTGCAAAAATAATGTAATTATAACTAAAATGTAGAGGTTCACTGGAGATCCGATGTATATGGTGTATATGTGTGTTTATATAGGTATACTGTAAAACATATTGTCTATGCAGGGCGGGTCTGCTCAGTCACCAGAAATGACACCAACAGTCTATTGCATATGGCGATTTGGTAATGGCATGCTTTGAATTCCCAATCTGCACTCAGGTGTGCAAGTACAAGTCGGTCCTGACAAGGCATATGAAAAGACACATTGGAAATAATGATAAAAATCACCTTCCACCACCTAGAGATGATTTGATATGCCACATATTTAACAAGAAATGCAGATGACTGGCTTTATGAGCCACTGTCGTTCACCCAACAAATGAATGCAATGTTGTGGGAGGGGGAGCTTAACTGTTGGACTGGACATGTCAGTGATAGTCATACTTGTTTCGTGAGTCTACAGCCACTACACCTCCTACTACTGTATATATATATATATATATATATATATATATATATATATGTAAGCAAATATGTGGATATAGATCCGACAGTATGAAGAAAAATATACTGAAAAAAATCCTAATATGCGATTATGCTTTTTAATGTTTAATGTCAACGTCGGACGTTTCGGTCTAATTTGACCATCTTCAGGACATATTCATAAAACATAATTAACATAAACCATATACAATTCAACATGAAAAAGACGATGGACATAAAAGCAATACCAATCCAAACAGATAACAGAAATCTTTTATAAGATCAGCGTTACGTGATCATATCTAAACGGAACGCTGATCTTATAAAAGATTTCAGTATTGTTCAATGGTGTACTATAGTTGTATCTGCCATTACAAAGTCTCTACAACAACGCGTATTCGTTGACATCACAAAAGTGGTAACGAGTGTTTGTTGACATTACAAAAGTATACATAGAATACACTGTTTTTAAAGGCGCGCATATAAATATAGTTCAAGAAGCCAAACGACTTGATGATTTTATGCACGTCCATGTTTTATCTCATTCGCTGATGAAGAATATTGAATTTCTTAATAAAATATATTTCAAACTTACATGATGAAGAATTAGCCGGCTTACTCGCCGGATATTAATGCGACTGCAAAATGATTTCACATTATCCAGGGGAAGCTTTATATTGGCGAAAAACTCAACGGAAAGACACTCTAACTCAATATACAACAGACAGATTTTTAGCTGATCAAACAACAATAAACAATTTTTAAACTATTCTGTTTGCCAAATCTTTTAAACCATTATGTTTGTTAAATCTTATTATGTTTTCCCCTCTCTTTTGTCTCTTTCATCTTTTTGAATGTCTCTTTATTTTCTCATTCCCTTCAGGTTTTCGCAACTGCTTCGCCTCTGTTGAGTGTTGATTCATTTACCTTCTTGAAGCTTTGCCGCGCGTACCCTGTCTGTGAGGCCTAAGTTCTACTGACTACATCACCTGCAGAGGGCTATGATCCCAATCTCAGTGCGTTTCCATGGAAACTCAAGTATATGCTCATCAGTGTTTACCTGTAGACTTAAATATAAACCCGACCAATATATATCAATAGACTCTAGTTCTGGGTATGGCAAGACCTCTGCTCATGAGATTGGAGGTTTTGAGGAGCGTGAAATCGCCTCTTAATTGCTTTTTTTCCTAAATCCACTCTGAGACGAGATGGTAAAACCTGTTACGGTTCCCGGTATGAGAAATAGTGAACCCCCCTCCAATCAAAACAAATCACTATGAACCTGCAGGAATACATTTTTGTAGTACAAATACCAGCAATACATTTTCATAGCAAAATGACCAGCAATATATTTTATCTGTAGTTGATCCAAAATATTGTGTTCAAAATATTTAGATTCCGGCAAAAATTATTATTTCTTATTTAAACCCATAGAGGTGGATATGGCGCTAAACAGATGAACCAAACGACCAACATCAAAGAATACTTTCATGACATTAATCCATATAATATTCTAAAATTTATTAAGGAAATCAATCTGTATTCCAAAACAGAAGATTTTCTTTGTAATTGAAGCCATAGAATTTTGTTCAAAATATTTAGATTCCGGTATTAATTAACCCATAACCGTCGATATGCCGTTAAACAATCAACCAACCAAACGACCCACATGAAAGCACTCTTTCATGACATTAATCCATCTTACAATTTCTTAAGGAAATCAAACTGTATTACAGTAGATTTTGTTTCTAGTTGAAACCATAGAATTTTGTTCAAAATATTTAGATTCCGGCATTAAATAACCCAGAGAGGTCGATATACCGCAAAACAAAATGAACGAAACGGCCAACAAAAAAGAACTTTTTAATGACATTAATTCATATAATATCCAACAATTTCTTAAGGAAATTAAACTGTATTCAAAAACAGCAGATTTTGTTTGTAGTTGAAGCCATAGAACATTGTTCAAAATATTTAGATTCCCGCATGAAATAACCCATAGAGGTCGATATGCCGCTAAACAAAATCAGCCAAACGACTTCTTTCATGTCATTAATCCATATAATATCCTATAATTTCTGAAAGAAATCAAACTGTATTCCAAAATATAACTTCAACAAAACTACAACATAAAACACACATATCACTGCCTCTAGTAATTATGTCCACACAAACATGTATATGCACAAAATCTGAGTATCATTTACCATGTATTCAATTGTGAAAGCAGAATAATATATAATCTTTTTATTACTTCAAAGCGCCCAAGAAAATTAAATTCCGGCTTTAAATAACCCTTAGAGATGGATATGCCGCTAACCAATATCAACCAACCAAGAAGTAGTCTCACGTATAAACTCGACCAATGTATACTTATTGACTCAAATATAACATCCGAGAAATTATTTAGATTGAATTTCATGTAGTCTCTTGGTGGCAATCAATAAATATTGAAGGCGTTAATTTGATGCCTTCTTTTACACTCATGAAGTTTGTGAATGAGTAATATTGGTAATGTCGATAAACAGAAAAGTTTGATTTTTTTTTTTTAATCAAAACTTCTTTCCTTTGGGTTTAATAATACTATTAGCTGTGGGCAGATGTTCGTTCAAACATTTTATTGTTAGTTATTTTTATTTTATTATTTCAGTTTTTCTCTCTTATTTTGTTAGTGCTGTCGTGCCGACTAGCATTAACCAATTTCTTCTTATCACAGCCGCCATTGTAGGCATCATTTTCACTTTCGCTTCAGGTCTGTTTTTCTGTCTTTGTTTTGATTCAGTTTTGCTTTCACTTTTCCCAACCAGCTATCTCGACATTACTTGGTTTTAGTATGGAATTATATCAGTCATTTTCATCGGCATCAATATGTCTACTCATTTGTTTTTTGTTTTTGTTTTTTTCTCCCCACCTCCGACCACCACTCTTGCAATGATGATATATTTTCTTCTCTCCTACTTTCTCCTCGTCATCAAGTATTTTTTTGTTTTATTTTTTTTTTGGAAACCCCTTATTTCATATTTCACTTCCGGTTCCTCTTCCCTCCCCCTATCAGGTTTCATGTTTCCGCTTTCTTCCTTCTGTCAGTTTTATTTCCAACCTTACTCATTTCTCTTTCTACTCCCCCTTTCTCTATTTAGTCCATTTCACTTTCTATGCCACCTCACCATAACTCCCCTCAAAGATTTAATCTAAGAGCTCCTCATTTTCCGCTTTTTCAGCTCTTATCTTCAATTTCTCCATCCTCTCTCTACTCCTCGACCTCCATTGAATCCTCGTCTACCATCAGCTGTTGTTTCAAACACCTTATCACCTTTCTCTCTCTGTGTCTTCATCGCTCTCCCTTCCACCCATCCCATTCCTCCTACTCCTTCTCACATCCAGTTTTTGTATTAGATCCTCTCATTTCCTGCTTTCTCCCTTTCGATCGTCACTTTTATGTGAAACCTACCTCGTCTTTTACCTCTTTCTGCTACTCCTCTAACTTCGTTATTTCAAACACCTTATTTCAAAAACGTTATCTCCGCCACTTTCCCTCCTCCCCATCGCAGTCCTACTCCTCCTACTCCTCACATCACATTTTATCTCAAATTCCCACATTTCCCGCATTCTTCTTTGCTGTCGTCTGTTTTTATTTCCAACCTAACTTTTCTCCTCCTCCTCCTCCTCTACATCAGCTGTTACTTCAAACAGCTTATTTTCTATATCATGTCTCCCTCTATTACTCGCCCTACTCCCCATTCCACAATTTCTCCTTCTACACATAACAGGTTTTATCTCAGCTCTTCTCCTTTACCGCTTCCTGCCTTTCTATCACCTGTTTTATCTCACACCCCTCACTCTTGCTCCTTTACCATGTGGCTTTTCCTTCTCCTCTTTCGAACCTCTCACTTCACTTTCCTTTCTTGCTCTAGTTTCCGATCTCATGTTCATTTTTGCTCCGATCAGGAAAATAATATTTCCGGAAAAGTCAGAAATATGTTTTTTGCCATTATCTTCCTTAAGGCTGTTAATCGCGTACGTTAGCAAAAATGATTTCTTCAGTAGACAATACCGAAATAATGGAGAAAGAGAGAGAGAGAGAGAGAGAAATAAATTGAGAGAGTGGGAGAACATAAGAAGTTGGGAGAGTGACAGGGGAGAAGGATGAAGATGGATACAAAATGATGTTAAAGAGAATGGTTTGAGACAAATTGATAATTTACGTTTCTTTTTCATCTCTTTCTCTCTGTCTCTGCGCTTGCAGATATCAATCCATTTCGCCTCGGGATAATGTTTAGTGGTCTAGATTTTTACTGAGTTTTTGGACTTGTGTCAGACTTAGTTCAGCACAGTAAATGATTCGCCAGCAGAGAATGGGATGATTTCGATTGAATTTTACGGCACTTCTACGACTGTTCGATTATTTGACATCGAAATCCGATTTATTATTCTTAAATCTATATATTAATCCGATTTAAAATATGGTTTTTTCCGCTATTTTAAATCAATTAATTTATAATATTAATGCTCTGTAAATTTACATTGAGCACTAATTTGTAAAAATAAAAATATCTATAAGAACACCGGATTATATATCTTACTGTTCTTACTATATATATATATATATATATATATATATATATATATATATATATATATATATATATATATATATATATATATATATATATATATATATATATATATATATATATATATTAATCCGACAGATTTTTATCACTTTAATCGTTATCTCTAGTGGTTCCCTCTGCCTAGGGAGAGACAAGTTCGAATCCTGCCAGAGAGCGCATATTTTTTTTTAATAAGATTTCTCGATTATTCAGGTCAATATTTTACTTTCTTTACGTTTGGAATCGAAGCGTAGAAAGCACGTTAATTTAGAGTATTCTTCTATCGAGAAAGATTTCGCTTGAAAACACAATTCACTGTTTCTTTATGGGCAAAGCTTCTTCATGGCCGAGTTGGTTAAGGCATGTCGAACCTAACGACGGTTTCCCTCTGCTCTAAGAGACGTAGAAATGGAATCCTGCCGGAGAGCACATATTTCCTTTAATAAAATGTCTCGAATATTCAGGCCGGTAGACGAAAATAAATATACTATTTGGTGAATAAACAGAACGTCTACTCAAATATGAGTATCCACTAAAATGAATGCTTAAAATGTTAAATCTATATGTAAATGTTGTGAGGGAGAATATTTCCCAACATGTTTAGACTCGGCCGTCGGAAGAAAAATATAAAAATACTCCTACATCAAGAGGAGTAACAGGAGGAGCAGTAGCAGCTGTAGTATTTGCTGAAAAAGGTTAGTCATTCACATTCTCTTCCCTAGTTTCTATTTTCTACATTACTATTGCTGTATGAGTCGTACGATTTTTGAATCAATCACGGGCAACGCCGGGCCATGCTGCTAGTTACTTAATATAAAGCAGGAACAATGGACCATACGTGGCAACAATATTCGAAGCATGGACGCATAGATATGTAAGATAGATTCAGGAGAAAGAAATGTGTCTAGCACGAGGCAGTGAAACAACATTCTTCGCTACAGACCTGACAATGGATTCAATATAATCTTTCCACTGCTCGCACGGGTTCGCTTCAGAATTCCGTGTAGTTTACCCAGATCGATATACACCTGATAAAGGCCGGAGGGTACAACGGTCGAAACCTTGTGGTAACAACAACAAAGATGAGGACAATAGTCCGAATATAAATACTGCAAATAATAATCCTTCCCCCCAGAAATTCAGACACTTTTTACTGGTTGCAATCGTAGGTAATCTGTAACCCTCTCAGCCTACGAGCAAATCGAATTCATATCAACAAATAGAAGACCTATATCTATAAATATAGAACGATACGAAAATCTATATTATTTATCTACCGTTACCATGCGAGCACTTTATAACTAAATAGATACTTTATCGTTTCGTATGCGAAATTATACAAAAAGATTTGATTGAAAAAAAAATAAGCCACATGAAAATGAAAGAGATTTGATATATTTCTTTTCTTCTTTTGTTCTCCGGCGTAGCAGGACCCGTGAAATTGGTTCATCTCCTAAAATATGTATTCTTGATTGGATGCTTAATGAAAGAAATAGCAGTCACAGTTATTAAAAATCAAAACAAAAAATACAATGAAAACGGCTTTATCAAGAAGAGACAAAAAAATGGTAATTCTTGATTAAGTTTATTTCTTTGAAGGATAAATTAAAAACGTCAAGAAGCGATTTTGATTAATTAAATCAACGATAATTCTAAAGTAAAAGAAGAAAAAAAAAACGAGCGGTGATCGTTTTCAGTCCCTAGACAGGTAACTGTCAGCGAGTACCAATTCCTGTAATCAACTTTGGAAATCGCACTTGTGAAAGCGAAGCAAAGTTTAAAAAATAAGATAAAATCAAACTCACTGCATATATAGTTTGAGACTCACCTCAAAAGACGACAGAATAGACTTTCACAGCAGAGCTCCTGAGAAGTCAGGTACATCAACAGGTTGACGCGAAAGATGAACTCTTACTGAAAAAGGTCCTTCTCGGAACGAAACGGGTCAGTAAGAAGTTTCTTTTTTCATTCAGTCATCCACCACTTTCATATATATATATATATAAGCAATTCATCGAGTCTGAAAGAAACCTCAGAAAGCACTGAACGGCCGTTTCGTCCTATATTTGGGACTCATCAGCAGTGCGCATCCGCTACCGAGAATTGAAACTCTAGCAGTTAGGTTGTCAAGCAAACATCATACCAACTGTTCCAGCGGGCCTCGGTGACGAAGAGATTGCAAATCAGGCTCAATATAGCGCTGCTCGCTCACATATTCCGTGGTGGAACTTTACTGAGTTCTCTCTAAACATAGGACTGTGTCCCCTGGAGCCACGACTATTATCACCAAGTCGCTCATACTAGAGCATTAGAAGCCGGTTCAAGCAATGATTTCTATCATATATATATATATATATATATATAAGAGAGAGAAAGAAACAGATGTTTGACACCACAGAACTTATAAATAGATTTAAAAACGCAGTAAAGTATTCTTCTTAAAGGATTCTTTTTCAACCACCATTTCGTTAAAAGAATACGTTGATAAATATTAAATTAATAGAATAACAATTCACAAAGCAAGAAAAGGAAAAATACAACGAGGAGATTACAATTTTATTTTACAATTTTATTGATAAAAAGAGGGGAAAATATACAGACAGAACAGTCAATAGAATGGTTTCCTTGTGAGTACAAAAATGGAAAAAATATTCTTTCAACATACTCGTTGCTAATACAAATAAAATAGTCTCACCCACGTGTAAAAAAAGGCTAAAAATAATGGAAATATTATTAATAAAAAGAAAAATCCAACACTCAATAATATCAGCTATGAACACATGTGCTGACCGTGTTTGGAAAATAAAATAACTTTAGATACATACATAAAACAATCGATATATTTAGTTCAAAGTAACATAAAATTCATCCTTGATAATGCCTATATATATATATATATATATATATATATATATATATATATATATATATATATATGTGTGTGTGTGTGTGTGTGTGTGTGTGTGTGTGTGTGTGTGTGTGTTAGATTTATAAGACATTCGGACAATTTTATATAATTTATGTCCTGAAAAAGAAAAAAATATATAAAAACACTTGAAAAAAATATATAAAATATATAACCACAGCACCTTGTCAGTCGTTTATAACGAAAATATATATATATATATATATATATATATATATATATATATATTAATCAAATCACCCCACACCCCAAGGAAGGCGGGAGTGACACTAACACACAAGTGGTTACAGAGAGTGAGAGCAGGAGTAAAGAGGAGTGTTTGGGAAAAGGATAAAGAGAAGGGCGGGGAACAAGGTCAAGGCCTCAGAAGATTTCTATTAACATTACATCTGAATATTTGAAGATTGTAGCTATCAGGGAAGCAAGTGATAGGAATGTGTGTGTGTGTGTGTGTGTGTGTGTGTGTGTGTGTGTGTGTATCTTACTAAATAAATTACAGAAATTGTGTCTGCTAAGTTTTAATAACATCCGTTTACACCCACGAATAATCTTCCATGTATTGATGTTAAAGCATGAGAGAAATGTGCTATAGCTGTGTAAGTTTCTTTTATTTTCATTTCCCAAGTATGAACAACATATAGTTTTGTACTACTTGTATCCCTGAAGATGATCTTGGATGAAGAACGAAAGTACTTGGGAAATGAAACTAAAAGAAATCTAAACAGCTATAGCACATTTCCCTCATCCTTTAACATCAACACACGGAAGGTTATTCGTGAGTATGAAAGGATTTTGTTAAAAATTAGCAGACATAATGTCTGTAACGTATTCAATAAGACATGCCTAAAAGAGAATTTGCTGCTTAAATACACACACACACATATATATGTATACATATATATACATGTATATATATATATATATATACATATATATATATATACATACATATATATATAAAGAAATATAGTCTTAAGGTATGCTATATTTATGGAATAAAGTGCTTAATATCAGAGATAGAGCGTGTAAATATATAAAAGTGAACATAGAAGTCAACCCTTAGAGGCGACAGTCTGTTTCATGCTATATGCAATCGTCAGGCCACATGCTATAGCCGAGAAAATAACAGCACATGTGGCCTGACGATTGCATATAGCCTGAAACAGACTGTCGCCTCTAAGTGTTGACTTCTATGTTCACTTTTATATATATATATATATGTATATAAAACAAGTTTGATTAAAAAAAATGACAAGGTCTATTTGTTTAATTTTTCATTTTTTTCATTGTATTTTCCTAATTTTCATTAAACTGTTGAGCTATTTTTGTTCAAGTACTTTTAATTTTCACAGTCATTATCATTAGTTAGAATTCCATTGTCTGCATCCTGGTATTCTTTGAGAAGCTGGACGCTTGAAGTGATATATATATATATATATATATATATATATATATATATATATATATATATATATATATATGTGTGTGTGTGTGTGTGTGTGTGTGTGAACAAACAAACACATGAAAAGGTCATAAATCAGCAACTTTTCAAAAGCAAAGCGATGTTTAATAAATAACTTAACGAGTATATGGTGTTATCTAATGCAGTGTTTTACTTAGAAGTTGATTTTAGAAGCTACACCTGTCTCACTGGACAGCCTGTTTTATTCTTTAAACCTCGTGAACCACATCTACCGGCCTAACGAAGAAAATGCAGCCTCTAACACGGTTTGAACCTTCGGTTCAATCTATAGAAAATACCACCATTTACTCAGTGATATTTTAGACCGCTCGGCCACAAAGACCCCCACAGTCCTGCAACTTTTGATTGGCCCTTTACGAAATGCAAATCTTTATTTTTGCGGATGAAATGTAAATAATTAATTATTTAAAGGATTCCTGGTGTCTATTCTTAGTCCCTCATTAATACAGATATATATTATATTGCTCATATACAGAGAAATATAAATAAATAATAAGGCAAAGACTTAATTATCCATCATATAATCGTTTAAAAATTTATTTCAACAGTTATTATTTTGTTTTAGCAAAATGAAATAAAATGTAGAAATTATAAATAAACCTCAAATTGAAAACTTGCCCCTCCCCTATCACTGATGATTTTGAAATGCTGCTTTTACCTCATGAATTAACCAGTATTAATTGAATACATTAAAAAATTAATTTTTTTCTAGTTTGAATGAAAATACAAAAACAAACAAATATGAAAAAATAAAGAATAGTTTAATAGGGCTTAATATATAGAGTCAAATAGCTCCATATATGAACCCTCAGATGAAATTGATGGTCACAATTTTTGACACAAAGCTTTTGATATTATGTGCTGGTGCCTTGCTTCAAAGCCATACACAGATTGGGAAACTTCTGTTGTTAACTTGACTGTCCGTTACATGCCTTGAGAATGGGAGGGCAAATCTGGCAAGTCAAGCTTCGTACCATTTAATAATTATTCCCGAAGTTCATTTTCAGAAAATTCTTCTGTGAGTGGTGGTTCACAAATTCCACTTAATGACAGATCTTTTAACTGTCTCCAGTGCATAGCGTTAAAATTGATAGTTGTGATTCTTTTTAATTTTTTCTTGGTTTGTTCCCCACTCTTGAAAGAATATAAAAATTAATTTGATTTATTTTTTAAAAAATTGCACTCTGTACTGCTTTAATATTTATGTTGAAATTAGATAGAATCCTTAAAATGATTCCATAAATCGGTATAACTAATTTAGTCAATTTTATATGAATAAATATTTACTAACCTAATGGCCAAAATTCTTTTTATAGCTTCTTCCCTCACTTCCCGTTCATCAGATTTGACCATTGAATATAAGATATTTTCAGGCAGTAAGGCGAAAGCATTGCATTGTATATTTTTCAATGTGATCTGTTGGATTTCATATGGTTGCTTCCTAATCCTTTGGATCATATTGAAAATATACTTTTGCTGATTGTGGAACTTGTTATTTCTTTTATTTTGGAACTGGCAAATGGCATACTCATTCACAATAAAATTTATTAAACTGTGGAGTTTGGTTGAAATATTTCGTGGGTATGCACCATGAGTCCATAAGCACATCAGACTGATGCCTAAAGTTAACCACCTTGACTGGTTTAATGGACCAATTTTCCATGATGCAAATCTAAAGTCCACCTTACCTCTACAAATACACACTGTATATTCATAAAGGAGTCTTTGGTCACAACTAAGAGTATCTGCATTTTCAATTTTAAAAATAGAATCCAGAGGGCTGCCAACAGCTGAAAATGATATTTGGGGTAAATTATGGTAATCATTTGCACGTAATCTTCCAAGTGGACCATTGAATGTGCCAGGGTAATTTTGTGGTACCATCTACATGTTTAAAAAGAGCTCTAAATGGAAGTTTATTTTGGTGCAAGGAGCAACCAATAGTATGAAGATTTCTGTTAAGTTTTCTTTCTAGAGGTGCAGCAAATCCACCTTCACAGCCTGAATTGGCATTAGTGTTTGTCAACAAGGATAGCCTTGATAGTGCTCGCACTGTTGAATTCAAGCAAAACATCACTTTTTCACTTTAACCTTTGCTCTATCAATTTTACATTTATCTATATAAATATCTTTTTATATTAATATTGGGGGATAAGAAAGCCCATAGCCCTCAAATCCAAGAGCAATGCATTGGCATGGCTGGCTCTAAGATTGGAAGATACATCACTCCTGATGAACTCAACAGCATACCGTGGAATTTTGATAAGGCTAGTCGCTATATAGCCTTATTAAAATTTCACGGTATGCTTGGCACTTGGCGATGTTTTTCCTGCCATTTTTATTAAAATATCTGACAAAGAAAATATATGTATTATCAGAAATTATACAAAAATATTTTTCAAAATAAATTGGAAAATAAAGCTTGAAATGCATTATTAAATTAAAAAAAGTAATGTTTATATAAAAGTAGAGTTAGTTCCGGGATTAGCTTGTAAACAGGCTTTTTAATAAAACATTAATTTTCAAAATATAAACAAATTACAATAATTATAAAAGTTGTATTTTTTTTAAACAGTTAAGTATATTTTGATGAAAAATAAAATAGATATTTGCGCTAGTTAAAAGCGTAAACAAAAATAAAACGAACATACAATAGGAGGTAATTACTACCGGTAAATACCGAAAAAATATCCAGTAAAAATGACGCCGTTCATGAGTAGTTATTTGTATTTTAAACTAAATATTTTCGTGTGTTTTATTTTTTATTTGTAGTAATTTCATTTAATTTAATAAGAGAATAGATAATAAACTAAAAAAATATCCATTATTAAGCGTTATTTTCTTTTTTCTTTTCGTTAAGACTCGGTTTTAATTTAACATACACATGTCTCCGGTGACACCGTTATGATGATACAATTCGCAATTTATTTTGTCTTTAAGTTCGATTGCTCAAATAAATAAGAAGTTTTGAAGAAAAATATTTTTTGTGGTAATTTTTAACGTTATTTTGCAACTTTCCTCGAGTTATTCTTTTTACAGTTCCAAAATCGACCTACCCTAATATATATATACCAGCCTCATCAGGCCAAATTCATTTATTTAATGATATAAATTCAGCCAGACAATTTGATAATAAACCGGACATTTAAAAATAAATAAATAAATAAATAATAAAATAATAAATAAAATGGAAAAAAGAAAAAGAAAAAATTAAGTAGTGATTTTAATTTGACCTTAAAACATTTTAGGTGGGGGTTTACACTATTGAAGTGAGACAAGTAGGGGAAGAAAAAAGAAGTTTGTATATTAGAGTCAGAGAAATTAGGGGAATATTTTATGGGTAAACCTTTAACCACAACCAGTAATAAAATTCACGGAAATGGAATCTATGCTGTTATTCATTTAAACATAAATCATAATTTTAATAATAATAATAATAATAATAATAATAATACATATATAATCTAATATAAAATTTAAAAAGTTGCAAAAATAAATAAATAAATAATAATACTAATAATAAAAGTAAAAAACAATTACCTATAACGTTAGCATATCCATGGCATCCACATGATTAAATACATCTATAAAGACATACATGTATGCCCGAGGAATATATATATATATATATATATATATATATATACTCAATACATGCATATATATGCATACATATACATTTACATAATTACAAACCTAAACATATATATATATATATATATATATATATATATATATATATATTCCCCAATGAGCCCTCAACCAAACAACAACAACATTGCTCGGAAGAATGAATCCCACTTCTTCCTTTATTCGTCGTTTTGTTGAAAAAGGACACAGTTGTATCCGAAGATTCCGACTTTAAAATTAAAATCTTTCTCATCGGGCTTGAATGTAGTCAAAATAGCTAATATTTTAGAAATATCATCAATCTTATTGCCAATATTGTTATGATTTTGTCTTTTTTATTTTTTATTATTTAAATATAAATATATATATATATATATATATATATATATATATATATATATATATATATATATATATAAAGAGAGAGAAAGGGAGAGAGAGAGAATAGAAGGGCAAAAGGTTACGTTGAAGCATGCAACACACTGTCTCCACTAAGTATTGACATGAGTCTCCATTTTTATATTTACACGCTCTATCTCTGATATTGAGAACTTTATCTCACAAATATAGCAGACCTTAACACTATATTTCTGCATTTATATATATATATATATATATATATATATATACTAGCAGTGGCGCCCGGCATTGCCCGGGGATGTAACAGTAAGAGATAGATCAAGTATCGACCATCATAAAGACTGAAAAATAAAATTGACAAAGATTATTGTTTAAGGTTGATGAACACGCATGTCTTAATTATTA